>NMRA01001263.1:13827-33067 GCA_002633005.1 Phoronis australis | reverse complement strand
GTGTGAAGTGTCGCTTGACTGACTTCCATGTTGGTTCACTTCGTCTTATTAATGATTGACTGACTACAATGCTGGGTAACTTTGTCTTAGTAGTGATTGACTGACTACAGTGCTGGGTAACTTTTGTCTTATTAGTGATTGACTGAATACAGTGCTGGGTCACTTTGTGTAATTAGTAATTGACTGACTACAGTGCTGGGTCACTTTGTCTAATTAGTGATTGACTGACTACATTGCTGGGTCACTTTGTGTTATTAGTGATTGACTGACAGTGCTGTGTCACTTTGTCTTATTAGTGATTTACTGACTACGTGCTGGGTAACTTTGTCTAAGTAGTGATTGGCTGAGTACAGTGCTGGGTCACTTTGTCTAAGTAGTGATTGGCTGAGTACATTGCTGTGTCACTTTGTCTAATTAGTGATTGACTGACTACAGTGTTGGGTCACTTTGTCTAATTAGTGATTGACTGAGTACAGTGCTGGGTCACTTTGTCTTATTAGTGGTTGAATGACTATAGTGCTGGGTAACTTTGTCTAATTAGTGATCGACTAAGTACAGTGCTGGGTCACTTTCTCTAATTAGTGATTGGCTGAGTACAGTGCTGTGTCACTCTGTCTAATTAGTGATTGACTGGCTACAGTGCTGGGTCACTTTGTCTAATGAGTACTTAACTGAGTACAGTGGTGTGTCATTTTGTCTAATTAGTGATTGACTGAGTACAGTGCTGGGCCACTTTGTCTAATTAGGGATTGACTGACTGCTGTGCTGGGTCATTTTGTCTGATTAGTGATAAGAATTTATTTGACAGAAAGTACTGTTCTCTGCCCTGTTACTGCAAATTTTTAAATAATTGGTGGTTTTCAGCTATTATCTATATAATTATGTGATGAATTAAAATTTTTTGTGTATAATTTTCAAGTAGTCTATTGTTTACTAAGTGATTTTGTTGTGCTAACAGACCAGTATCCAGAATTTATGCTATTGTAGTAAATGTTTTATTCACTTATGCATCACTTATAACATTAAATTTCAATGCAATTTTGCATNTTGCGCTGTAAAAGTTTTGACCACCAATAATTTATAATACATGTTTATGAAATCAAGCCATTCTCTTCAGTGCTTTTGCCTTTACTGATGGTGTCCAGTTCTCGTTGTACTTCTGCCACAAATGCAGGAAAATTAGAGTCTGTTAGACACAGTCTGACTATCTTACTCAACTCCTGGGTTGGTATGTTGGTCTGTTGATATGCCAATGGTAGACTGGCTGTCAGGGAACCTGTCAACACCTAGACGGGTAGAAACGGTGAAAGATCATGGTTAAGTTAATAAGTGTCACATACCCGACACACACTTACTCAAGTCATGTACACACCAAGTAGGCTGAGTCAAATATGTTGGGTAATTGTGAGGGGGGAAACCTTTTAATAAGCAATTAACTGTCAAAGATGTGATCTGCTCAATTGTGTGAACTGGCCCAATAGACACAAACCCGCCACTGACCTTTCGAGTTTTGGTCATGGCGTAAAATTTTCACATACATGCCAAATGTTTAATTCATTTCCTAAGTTTTACATAAGTCGTAATTAGTTTCCAAATGTGCCAATTGTGAATGTGTGCTTAAGGTATTTTGACGTAACTTAGGTTAATTTTTTGTGTTGAAACTGAAATTCAGTTGACTTCACTTGTCCTGCTCACCGTGTGAAGCTTGTAAGAATGAAAAATTCAACTGTCGAAAAATAAATGAAAAGACTCGACTGTGGTAAACTTTACCTGTGTCATTTCTCCTATTGACATACTGTCTGTGAACACCATATCTTTGGTTTTGTCCTATGAAAATATAATCAGAAGAACTTTAGCCAAAAAGGTAATCATTTCATGTAGAAAGTCTCCTTTTTGCAGCTTATTATTAAGCAAAGTTTCAAATGTACCAAAAATATATCTTACCGACTAAGTACCAGCTCTTTTACTTCACACAAAAAGTAAAGTAACATGTTGTGAATTAGTTCAGATGTTTCTCACATATCAGCATACTAACTGTGAAGGTTTCCCCGATACATTGTCACTGCCTTAAGAGAGAGATATTACATAAAATTTGTAAAGTACAAATTTATAAATTTATAAAAGACAAAATGTTGCCATAATATATTCATGAGACAAAGCTCTCTTAAGGTGTTCCCAAAATCACTGAAGACCATTTTTCATGAAATTAATACAGAAAATATGGTGTAAATAATTGCTATACAATATTTTTTCAAAAAACATTCGTTATTTGACTGACATTGATCACCATGGCATTACACCATGACAGTTTTCAAGACGATTAGTGTTAAAACAGTAGTACAGTAGGGTACAGAACACCCAGCAGGCGACAACATGTGATAGACAAACTGTTGTAGTGCAAATGTTAACTGCCAATAAATGTCTAAATGTGAAAAATCTGATGAAAACAAATCTATCATTTTAAATAACATGTTTTACACTTGTAGCTGGTTGAATTAGTTGGGCCATTTAGCTTGCCATTATACATGATTTTATACACACAAACAAATTTACCTTGCGGTTAGTGTCCGAGCAGTTTTTGACGTGGAAGATTTTGGATAAAATTTCACAGCAGTCACGGCAGGCTTCACAGCTACTCTTGTTTCTTTCACTTGCAAACTGGACCCGAAATTTCCTCATTTCATTCTTGGTTTAAAAAATTTAAAGAATAATAGTTAAAATTGTGTGGCCAATTGTTTGTAGCAGAGATCATGGTAATTCTTTAAAACGGGTTGTCCAAAAGCAATGAATTCATATTTGTGATTTCCGCTTCAGTATAATTTGTACACTGTTTTCCAAATCCCATTTGGTCCAAATATATGTGGTGACGGACGAAATTTTTCAACAAAAAGTGACTATTTGTAAAAAGGAAGTAATATACAACTAGAATGCACTTACTTTGACTCGGCAGAGAAAGAGACAGCTATCCCCTTTGTAAACACCTCTCATCCACGACCGGGCATTGTGTAGACTGAGGTTTACCTTGTAATAAACAGCACGAAAATCTTGATGCCATGGTTAGAGCCTTATGTAGTTATAACACACTGAGTAAAACTTGTGTAAGTGGACCTGCAAAAGCTGGATTTTTGCTTCAAGTTCAACGGTATGTTTGTTTGACTATTTCTTTGCATTTGACTCTTCAGATAAGTTGAATTTTGCCATACTCTAATAAGATCTCTTGGTTTGCTTGTATGCCCACTAATGATAACTCTACAGAAAAGACTAATGACTTCATTGCATTTTACCAAATAGAAAGCATAAGAACTGAGTATGGCTTACGGGACATCATTATCTGATCGTTCTGAATAGTGCTACGGTTGCTGTTTAAAAACACATGAGCCAATTTGTTCCACGATCAGAAAAATACAGTACTTACCAAAATTGATGTTCCACTATTTATAACGAAGTTGGAGGACTCGTGTAACACTAAAGTCATTTCTTGGGTACTACTGCCAAAAAACTGAAGTAAAGAGAATATGTAAAACAATAAAGAAATATTAAAATGTAAACAAACGTGGAATGGTCGGGACTTTTTATCACTCACATCAGAGGATTTACTTCATATGTGCCTGTGAATTCTCCAGGCTCGACGGAGTTTGACATTTCATCACCCCACCCGGCCCGAGTTTCCTTACGAAAGGGTGCCTTTGCCAGCTGAAAAACTGTCTACAAAAAGACACCTTTTTATGAGCGGCACACCAAAGTCCATATAGATAGGACCAGGGCAGGGGGCTGGGGGCGATGAGCTATCTCAGACATCCATGGGCGGATGGGGAAGGGCTGGGCGACTCCTGGCGGCCTGGCGCCCATGCTTTTGCAACAAATGGTTTGCATTAGGAATCTGAAATAGTACAACCGGCTCAACAGTTGAGCCTCGACTCAAAAATCTACAGAAGCCGGGAAGAGAAAGAATGACAGAAGAGTTTCATAAACTGTCTAACTTTTTCAGTTTTTAGTGCCAGTGAGGCAGTCGGTCAGCAAGCGAATTGGAACGTTAAGTGTGAACAGTTCCTCTACCGTTATAGCGTCTATGAAACTTCAAACTATAATCTTTCGAAATAAAATGCCAACTTCCCATTCTTCTCTTGAATCAACATTTTTGCTTTTGGCGTATCTGGAAAGTTTCCATACAGATGACATATTGCCACCAGACGATCTACACAAATATTGATGACGTAGAAAAAAGTACACATTCAAAATTAAAAATGGCAGATATAATCGTTTCCTGAGTCGGCTTCCTAGAGTTTTGTGAGTCCTGTTTTTGTTTGTTTGCAGCCAAAGTTTCATTAGCTGGAACTTTATTTAAGGTAAGCCCAAAGCTTTGATATTCAAGAGTTCTCAACATGCGGTTCTACGTTTCTACGCTTATTCTGTAGGCCATCCAAGACGTTCTTGAAATCACGATTGAAATAGAACGAAACCAAGTCAAGACTCAAGAGAAGATGTTGATTTTGAGAAATAGTTGATGAGTAAGGTGTATACTGTAACATCGCCGAGTACACAGGTACACTCGACCATGGCCGAGGACCCTCCTTGTTTTCGAGTAGTGCACAGCTAGACGTCCTCAGCTTATGATCGTCCCCATACTACACAAACACATGGTAGTCATGGTACATGGTACTCGGAACTAGGAATTCCACGGGTCCACACTTCAGCTGTCCATATCAGACATAAAACTCAATAAATTTACATAAAACGGGTTCAACAAACTATGAGCAATTGTTCTTTCTTCTGACTACATTGACAGTGTCCTGCTCTAGCGAGTTTGCAACAAATTCGTGGTCAAAGCACAAAAACCTTCCCGTAAAGCCGATGCGTACTGTCTCCAGTGTCCCATGTGAGTCAGTTCAAGGTCAAGTACGGTACAAAATTATGAGTTACGGATGCATGGCAATTGCCGGTTCATCATGGAAGGTTACGAAATGGTCTTGGGGAGTGTGGAGTTGTTGATGTAGTAACCTTCTGTGACCAATCTGCAATTTCTGTGGGACACAGTGGAGACGGTATGCATCGGTTTTTTTTGGGAAGATTTTTGTGCTTTGACCGGGAATTTGTTGTGAACTCACTGGAATAGGACACTGTAAATGCTATCAGAAAAAAGAACAATTGCTCATGATTTGTTGAATCTTGGTTTTGGGTAAATTGTTTGAGTTTTGTGTTTGATGTATGGACGAATGAAGTGAAACACCCTTGTTTACTTGTCCCGATTGCCATACCTTGTAGTATATAGTGTATTGGGGATGATCAGAAGCTGAGGACACCTGTGGTCTTAAACTGTGTTGATACGGTCTGTATTATATTTTCACCATTTGAATGTGGGATATCTCATGCTATAGTTTAATATGAGGTGAAAGTTTTGACCTGGATGAGTAGTGTCTCTCAGAGCTTCAAGCTCAAAAAGTGTTTCACCAATGATGGGATGAAGTACTCTTATACTGCAGAGGATATAATAGATTATTTGAGTGACTTTGAAAAACCTGCAGGCTGCATTTCGTTAGATTTGCACACGGCATTTAAATTTGCACAGGCGGTTTTTATTTCTTTTTTAACCAATCGTATGAATCTTTTTATTAAACATAATACTTTTTAATGAAGAGAAAACATTCATACCCACATTCATACGCACATTCACACTTGTGGTAGAGGTCATTTACAACTCAAAAATGAACTGCCTCAGGTGTCACTTGATTACTCAGTTTTGCTCACCTGTCAACTACAAAGTCTGTTTGGCACAGACTACCTACCTACCTATCAGGAAAACATTATTTGTGAAATAAGTAGAGAATTAACAAGAGGTAATTCTTAACAATGGAGGGCTTTGATCTGCAGTCTGCATAAAAATTTAAAATATGGGCAGAAAATGAACTTGAATGTGGAGGTACCGATGGACATGACTTCTTTTGTTGTGGTTGTCATTTCATCAGTACTTATTTGTCAATGCAACATTGATACTTATTTTCACAACTTTCTATGTAGGGCAGTTGTATTTGTACTGAGCCAGTGTGTGTGTTTGACATCCCATTTAGAATTTTTTTTCAATACTTTTTTTCTAATTCAAGGCTGTAGATTTCTTCAATTATTGATCAAATACCTCCCTCAACTAGTCTTGTTCTGCAAAAAAGAGCTCCACTGATCAGGTGAACAGCAAAGCTATCTAAGGTTCCATCTGTTAACAGCTCTGTCAAGTGCAAATCAGAATGTGGACTTTAAAAGATTAGCAAGCATCAAAAATGCACAAAAATTTCTCATTGTCAAAGATCAGCTGTTCACATCAAATTACAATTTTACACAAAATAGAGGGTATATTTGTACTCGCGTTCGTGACTTTTATGCGGCATTTGCCGTGAAAATGTTACAAGATTTACTGTTTCGAGTAAGAATTGAACTTTGTGTTAAAATACTGCTTTAAGGTGAATTTTTTAAATATCTGAAAATCATTGTTGGCCTTTCATTTTCTAGCTTGACCAGGAACTTATAATGAGCAGAATGAAATTGAGTGATATTATGAACAGCGTTTGACTTGTAATACAGTTTAAATATTGATGCCATTGCTGTCATTTTTGCTTTCGGATTACCAATGGTAGTGTTTCTAATAATGAATGGAATTCACATATTACTGCCATTAGTGTTGAGAATTGAACAATTTTTTAGAATTGAGTTATCAGAATCCTGTCTGATTCGAGGTTCGATTCTGAATTGGTTTTAGTGTTGTTGATTGTGACTGAGTGCTAGCTACTAGCAAGGCTGTTCACTATGGTGGACAATGAGACCCAATCAAAACATGAATGTTCTGTTTCTCTGGAGAACATCAGTTGATGCTTTGACTATTTAAAAATATTGCAAGACACAGATTAGCATGTGGAATTGATTTTACAATTTTGGAATCTATTTTGATAGAACAGTGTTTCTTTCTATAACTGCAATGTCAGCTCCAAGTCATTGAATCGTTGCAACACTGTCACAGCATAAACTTGAACATCCTTAGCGTGGTCTTCATTACAGATGGTGGACTCACCTTTAAGGCAGATACCAGCAGAGTATGATGACTTCTCTCCTAACACATACAACCCACAATTCACCCGAGACATTAACACCAAGATGAGGGTGCCCAACAGACTGTCTGGTATATTTACTCACAAGAGTGAGGATGAGGACCTTCACCCTCCTGTACCTGACAAAGGGCACATGGAGATGTCAGTACCAGACAGAATTCTCATTGCAGGTGGGAGAAAGTGAACTGGGCTTAGACCCCAAACGCAGATGCTAAGATTCTGACCTTAACATTGTAGAATTTTTGCAAGTGCTTATATCTGATACCATTCAAAAGCAGATTCTGTCTCTCTCAATGATTTTCCAGTCAAATAATTTTGTTTGTCCTATATTTGAACATTTCAAGGTCAACATTGAATTCTCTATATTTAAAGGAGAATGCCACCCAAAAAACAACCTATTTTGTATCAATTTAGATCGAGTAATTCTACTCGATAACGGCAGGTTGGGTTGCGTTACCCGACACCTGACGGCAGACGGAGGTGTTGAAATTATCCAATGACGTAATTGGTTTCATACGCAGTCTGTTCATCAGTTCACAACACGGGTTAGTGGTGTCGGCTTATCGCTTGAATTCATCGTTTAACACCAATAAATCATCAAACTTCGATGTAAAACCCTTAAAAATACACTGAGTTCTTATAAAAACGTGTTGTTTTAATTCGCTGTTATGGATTTGCTGGTTTTTGGACACACCGTAGCCTACAACGTTCGGCAGGCCAATTTACCAAGGTCCGTAGCAGGAGCTTGGGGTCTGTTCGGAGATAAATTCGAAGTATTCTTCTGTGAAATACAGACAGTAGAACCTAGATCTGTGTTGTTTATACTTGTGATTTTTTGAGTTCTAAACAATATAACGCTTGTTATCCCGGCCAGTGGCTTGGAACCCGATCTGTCCCGTCGCTGCTGGACTGACTCGTTTTAGTCCCTGCCAGTGGCTCGGAACCCGATCAGGCCCATCGCAGCCGCTGGACTAGCACGAACATAAACCAGCTTGAGTTGGAAACTAAATCTCCAGTCACGAAAAGACTATAATAGTGAGCCAAAGAAATAATGTGCATGTAATTATTTATGGGAATTAGCCATGAAACTGAAAATCTACTTACTTGTCGGTGGCCGCGAAGTCTGGTTCCCCTTCCACAGACCGTCAGGGATAAGGTTGTACAGTAACAATGATTTGAATAATGTATTTGTATTTCTAAATAAAGATTCCCCTAACATGTGACCATAGCATATAAAATCGAGTGATTGTTTCACAACAGCTTTCTGTCAGCAAACACTGTGCTCACACGGCCTCGGTGCCCGGCCGGGTCAATTACCTTTGTTGCCGGCATCAAAAGCCGGTAACGCAGGGGTTTATTCATTACTGGCTTCTCAAAACATTTGCACTCCTGAGCACTCCAAGGCATTACAAGTAATGAGACAGACTTTGTTTCAGTTTCATATAAGCATTGGTTAGGATCATTTTAGGATGAGAATAATTTATTTTGAAACAGAACGCAGAATAGTAAACATCTACATGGCATTCCCGCCTTAGTGAAGGGCTCATCCGACGAAGACTTCACGGGTCGGATTGTTAGGTTTCACAGGCTATCAGTTCGAACCGGAATACACTGATCAAGAAATACTAGAGAGGTGCCATGAACATGCACAGGCAACGGAACGTGACTAATTAAATTGGGTGGCATTCTCCTTTATTTGAATTAAGAAAATGGAAATTTGAGTCTGGGTTGAGTAACCTTTTGTTATGTTAAGTCCAAAATTTGAGTCAGGGTTGTGTAACCATTTGTTACCATATGTCTGAAATTTGAGTTTGGGTTGAGTATGCACTTGATATCTTATGTCCAAAACTCATGCCACAAAAATAGAAGCAATGAACGATGATATGATTTGATAACGATAAGATTGAGCTCTTTGGGTAGTGAAATGTAATTCTCTATTTTTTAACAGGTTTTGTGGAATTTAAGGTATGAAAAAAATTCAATGTAATGGCTTTTAGTACTTGACATTTACCTTCAGTTGGTGGTATAGTTGGTATGCATTGGCAGTCTATGTGCGAGTTTTGATAAAGGAGTGTTTTTTTTAATTTTTTTTCACTAATTTTTAAATGATTGTGAAAAAAGGTTTTCTTTTGAGTTGGACTTTTGTTGATGAGTGAATTGATCATTACAGGGCAAAATCAACATATTGGTCTTCGAGAAAATACGCGGAATTTCTCAGATTTGGATTTACCTTCAGTGACCCCTAATGACCAATATGTGGGTTTGACCACACCGCCACGCGTTCTTACTCTAGATGAGCGACCTTTTCCTGATGTCATTGATACAGATGAGCAGCATACTTCAAAGGCTAATCAGGACTACCAGGGGGAGCTAGTGCTTCCTGAGCAAGATGCTTTAGGACATGGGTAATTTCTGCACTCATTTGACATTTAAAAGAACATCCTCCCTACTTTTGCCAAAACGGGGATGATTTGAAATGAGCTGATTTAGACTTACTTGAACAACGTGATCTCAAAATTTGCCTTGTCATGGTATCAGTTGGTTTCTACCATTAAGTTGTGTTGTCAGATAACTGGTAACTGATATCAAGTGACCCAATGTTTGCCAACCTGCTTAAGATTTATGGCATTTTGACACACTTTTTAATAACAAGAATGGCAGTTACAATAACAAGTAATCACACAACACGTTCTGTACATATTTAGCATTCCATTCACACTCAATTTACACAATTCATTGTATACCATAAATTCAAGTGTACATGGCATTGAGTTTAAAGATGTGTTTATTGAAGAAACATGACCATTTGGGTCTAAGTTATATGTAATCACCTTTTCTGTTTCATAGTATTTTTTAGCGTTAATGTGTTAAGTAATTAGTTTCTGTTTTTTGCCCTGAATGCCTCTCACAAAACCTGTAAAATATTTTGTTGTTGTTTAACACCGATGTTACAATACTGAAAAGTACTGAATACTTAAAGAATTGAGAAACTTGGGTAAAATGATAGGATAACAATAAATGAGTCAATATTTCTGGAACCAGTTGATCACAAAATGTGCAGGCAATTTAGACAATCATTTTACTTGCCAATGGAATGGTCTGTTGGGGGAAATTATTATCTGTCATTGTATGTAAAAGTTTGAGACATATTTTGTGCCAGCGGTAACCTGATTTTTAGTTTGTGTTTTAGATGGTCAGTTAAGTGAACAATATCCTGGTTTCCATGAATAATATTGTGTTTGTATAATTATATAAACCTTGCAATACATGTAAAGCACAGTATTTGAATGGAAAAAGGTCCCACCTAGCAAACCCTTTTTCGTATCATAAAATGCCAACCACTTGTGTGTGCTACATTGTTATTATGGCTGAAGCTGATCAATAAACAGTCCCAAACACTGCTTTCACTTTTCAAAAATCTGCACCATACGTTGGGGTGAGCTTAAACTCCAATTTGTTCTATTCCTATGACACAGTCTCCTTTCCAGGAACACTTAACTCTGTGTACTACTTCCAGAGACTCTGAACTCTGTATGTTTATTCCAGGGACGCTGAACTCTCTATATACTCCAACCCTGATGCATTATTTCTGAGTACGGGTGATGACACTAATGACGTGCTGATGAAGCGACATTTGCTGAAGATGACCAGGAAAATATCATTATTAGAAGAGGACAATAAACGGCGATACCAGAGAGAATTAGTACTATACCCACTTGTGATAGGATATATCCTTATGAAGATGTTTTCATGGCTTCGGGGTTAGACAAAGCCAATGCGTTGAGAAGAATTTGATTTATGACTATTTTCACAGAAAAGTGCTTCTAATTTTTGAGAAGTTGTAATAAATTCAATTTACTTGGCTTAAATAGGTCAGAAAATATCTTGGTTCCAGAATTCCAATCATGATTTGGTTCGTAAAAAGTGCAAAAACACTTCATGGATTTTTGGTGTCTATTGTAAAAACATTAACAAACTTATGGGTTGGTTTGAAGCTATATAAAAGTCTTAAAAAGGTTCACCTTACAGATTATGCAACTTTACACTGTCAGGTATTCAGTAAGTATGTTCTGCAACACTTGGTGAAATATCCTTTGATGAAAGAAATTACACATCAAGTTCCTTCACTCTTAACTATTCTGTTCAATGAAATTTGACGCTTGAATGAAGCAAAAGTTACTTGCATGCTCTTGCTACATGCAAGAGTTGCATTTGTTGTAATTAAGACGCATGAAAATGGTCAAAATGTTGGTAAAAATTTGGCAAGTGCCTTTGTGTGTCAGAATTCATAAATTTTTGTTTCAGTTATAACTGAGGTCATTGAGAAGTCTATTCTGCACATGGTGCTTAAACATTAATAACTGACCAAACTGTTGTAATATGCCTACAATCCAAGAACTGTCTGTCCAATTCTGAGACATTGCTTTCTGATTTTGCAGCCCTGTCGTGTTGTACATTCTATAGAAGAAATCTGTGCTTTTAACTCGTGAGTGGATGTTTCTGCTGTTAGTTTTCATATTTGCTTGCTCATCATTGATCAATATTGAGGGTTTTGTTCTTTCGTGAAACTCAAGAATTGATTTTTTGTGCTGTAATTTGTGCATCTTTGTATCACGTACAGTATAGAAGTGATCGTCTTACATCACGTTGCTCTGATATGAGGTGTTTTGTTACTTTTGGTGCAATGTTGAGTTTTGAATGTTGATTTGTTTACTTTCCATTTTGAACGTCTCGAGATTTCAAGAAGGGCAAATGAACCTATTAATATGTATGTAATCTTTGTAATACTTCAAGGGAACGTTAATTGTAATTAAATCGTGCTAATTAATTACGTAATGAATTTAGTCACTGATGTCTCTTCATTTACTGACATTTCCGTTTGGATTGAATAAACATAAATTCAAATATGTAATGTAATAAACAAATTATATCTTATTTTATTTGAGTCGCAAATCGTGCTCTATATATACCCATGCCCATTGTAAAGATGGAGAAACTAACACGGTTTGAATTCAAACTTTTTATTTTGGTATCTTTTATAATACAAGTGTATAACAACAGTAATTGATCACAGTTGGTGAACAATTGAAGTCTAGTACATGAACGTCCCAACAAATCTTGGTATATATAGGATTGCAGTATCAGAACATCTCAAACAAGCATGGTTTCAACCACTAAAAATAGCTCATTTATACTACTGACTTGATTCTTGCTTATATTGACTGCCATGGTGAATTAGTATTTCAAATATTATTTCAAATATTATACGATGAAGTGAGACTTCTACACAATACTGTTCCGCAGCACTGACCCTTTTAAGGCTTGAACGAGAAGTTGTCAGTAACGAACTGTAGCAGGTGGTTACATTAAGCTCACTTGACTCTAGGAAATCTTGGTTTACATTGTGGTAATGTTCAGCTTGCTAAGTTTTATTGGTTGTTGACTCTACCTGGCAAGTGGATAAACCAATGATGTTGTATTTCTATGCAAAACCTTTCTATCATTCGGAACATTCAAGAAGCATTTAAGTGATGTTTGTCTGGCCATAAAAACCTCAACTTGTGTGAAAACATTGGCAAGAATGCTGCTCAAATCTGAAGACTTCAATTGCTGGACGGGTTTTTCCAGTCAGGGAAGTGATACAAACTACATATAATGTGATGAAAGTCGTCAATATCAGAGCTCTATTTGAACGACTGCTAGTTCAACGAACTTTCCTTACCCATTATGACTGGACATTATGACGTAACATTCTAGTGGGGAATATGTAAAACTTGGCCAGCCCAGTTTAAAAATAATCTCATCTAGCTGCCAAGTTTACACATTTCCCAATATCTTTCTTAAAACAAATTCAATAAATATTCAATCTAATATTTACAAGTCAGACAGTAAAATCAAGTTCATTACGAGCTAGTTACATGAAGATGAAATTAAAAAGAGCACAGAGATGCCTCCAATGCTAAGAAATTTATTAACATAGTACATTTCAGGCTAGGCCACCCTTCCTGAATGTTAGCTAAGCGTTCAATTACAGTGGTTAAGCCCACAATGCATGCACTGAATAGGAATTTCATGCAGACCTAGACGTCTCCGTGCTTGTTTTAATCCTAGTTCACAAGTCAGTAACTAACTTTATGTTTATACTATAACCGTAAAAATGTTTAGAATATTTCAAACTTCAACAACATACAACATTGTTGACTCTCGTCAAGTGAAAATACATGTGATATGTACAAGAGTGATTGTTTAACAAAATTCACAAGAGTGCACAGTTCACCTATGTACAGAACTTGCATCTAACTATACTGGCAATTGAAATTGAATATCTGGCACAAGGTGTAGGCTTCCCTAGACACATAACAGGTTGGCTCTTGATACTTGTGTCATAAAGGCCATATGGGAACATATCATCAGGCTACTGAATAACAACAATCTAATATGCATGTACTACAAAGTTATGGTAGTAGAGTTGGCCACAGTTTGATACGATGCTTAACTTCCCTGTTGGCTATTTACAACGCACCAGTACTTTTGAAATTTTACAATTTGAAAAAGCAGGCATTTGTGAATTTGCTAAAAAATTAGAGCACTGTTACTTTACAATAATTCTTCACTTATTTTGAGGGAAAAAATGAACCATTTTTCACAAAAGGCTGATTACATTGCTGTAACTAATGGAAACGATGAAAAATTATTTTGTGTCGTCTACATAGTACAAATCGTGCTAATCAACGGAATTTTTCTTCAAACAGTTTCATCGGGTGAAAAGCAAATGACACAGGGAAATTAATTTTTTCCATCCATAAAAAGGTAAATACCTGCAGAAATACTCAACACCTGCCAATCCTGTCTTCCTCAATGCATACCTGGTTACGAGGGCAGACATAAACTTGATGCAACGCTGAGGAAGACATCAAGAATGGCAAACGTTGAAAATTTCTGCAGGTACTTACCACTTTTTTTGATGGAAAAAATGAATTTCCCTGTGTCAAGTGATTTTTTCTTTAATAATCTCTATTTTGTTCCTTTTTGGACATTGTATGCTAAATAGGTGAAGAATTTCAGTAATTATCAAATAAATGATCGGTCTGTGTGCATGTTATAGACAATTTCAAAAGTCCAGGTATGTATTGCAAAGGATAATTTGAGCAAATGTTCAGGGTGCGTGCATTACCAACTGCACTAGTTCTATGTACAGAGTTTATTACCTCCCAAACTAAAGAATGAGAACTCTATCACCATTTCCTTTTAAGAGCGAGGCCTGGTGAAGCTACTTCAGTCTTTAATATGTAGTTTGGTAAAATATACAGAAACTGAATAGTAACACATGTGGACAGTACAAACAGGTCAACTAAAATGTAAACAAACGCGTGGAGTAAAATGTAAACAAACGCGTGGAATAAAAAGACCTGGGAATTATAAGCACTCCGGAAAAATTCCAACATAAAGTCACGAACAAATGGAAGTACATCGAATCTTTAAAAATCCCAAACAACCATGACTTTAGGGTGAACATTTGTTTTAATTTTTAATTTACTTATAATAAGTCTGATGAGAGGTCTTGAGGGAGAATGCAGTTGCACAGAGCTACTTGCCAATAGGTGGCAGGAATGTTCCTGACTCCTCCAAGGAATCCTGTGCCTTGGACTCACTGTGGTCTTTCTCTTTACTATGCACTAAAATCACATAAAATGTAAAACTTTATGTTTACCTAGCATGACATTCAAAAAAATGCAACACAGCCCCAGACATTGAATAGACAATCAATAATGCATACAAAGTTTCATGTCATTACAGGTTCACGGTGCCAAGTATCTGCCAAAATGCACAAGACTGTATAGTATAACAAAACACTGAGTTTGAGAAATGTACAATAGAAAAAATAAAATGATATACAGTTCGACATGATTTCTTTCCATTACCACAGACCAAGATGACGTTTTAAGGATTTTCAATATTTCCATTAATTTTTTCCTATGCTGTGAAAAACCAAGTATTGTAAATATAAACTTAGCCTATTTAACAATTAATGCACTTTAACATTCCATGGAAACAAATCAAGAGTGCCATATACCTGTAGATTCATCATTAGTACTAGAATCAGATGCACCTATGGGCTGTAACCGTTCTACAATCACCGTCGGCTGTTTTGCGCTTATTTTTCTTTCCTTAGGCACCTTCCACTCACTTGATGTTTTTGTCTTTTCTGTGAAAGAAAACGTCACTAGTATTTTAATCAAGGCTTTAAAGTCATCACAAAATGTGAACAGATGACCCTTACATTTTGCTTAATGTAGCTAACATTTGCAGGAAGCCAGCTGTTGGTAGAAATTTCTGTCCCTCATCCATTAAGATATCTCTAGATATTTATCTGGGATTTTTTGATAAAGAAAAGTTTATTCAAGGACTTAATATTTTCTCGTGAGAAGTTATGGTCTGAAGTGGCACTTAGCCAAAAGCAAGCACCCCAGAAGACCACATTTAAAGATAAGGCACGTCAGCTTCAACTTATGACAAGAATGACATCTAGTGTAGTTGTGTTTAACTAATCACCTCTGACTGGTGGCTGGGCTGCGGTTTTATAAGGATCTGTAACTTCAGCCTTTTTATGTTCTTTCTGTAGCCGTGTCTTCTCTCTGTGTGGCTTGTGTACTAAACCCTCCCTGATCCACTCATGGTTGAAGGCTTCGTCAGGGGTCATACGTTTACTAGGATCCCAGCTTGAGAGAATGAACACCAATTGTTAATAAGGTGCTGATATAGAAATGCTGTGCACACAGTAAACATTCTAATTCAAGAGTTTCTTCAATTTAGAAAAATTAATAATTATCAGAAAATGGTGAAATTTCCCATTTTCAACTTAGAGACATTATTTTTACATATGAAAACAATTCCACGGTTTTATCTAGCTTAGGATTAAAACTTATTGAATCCTTGCATACGGCCACCAGTAATTTGCGTTTCTTGATGACAAAATGATCTCGGTTGTTTCAAACTTATGAAATGATAAAAAAATTTCAGGCAACTTTTACTATCACAAAAATTCCTCCAATTTGGATCATAAATAATTGATAAAATTGTTATTTTTATATTTTTGAAAGGCTAACTACACTGTTGGGTTCTTAAATATAGACACCTATATCATACAATCCATGTCAACAATAAAGCAAAAATTCATTGGATATTATTTCGTTAGGAAATCAAAAATCTTCCACCTTAAGATTTCAAGGTCTGAAATCAGGTATTTTTAATGGACTTAGTGGAAAACTGTGTTTCAACGTGGGTGGAGTCCTTGGTTTCAATGACAATTATCATATAAAAAGGATCATTTCACAATCAGGGAACTTGCAAGCTTATACTCAACGTGAAAGAATACAGTAAATTTGATGGAAAATAGATAAAACAATTATACAAAAAAATGACCTACTCTAGGCATCTTTTAATGAAGTCTAAGAAGTGATGATCATTGGTTCTAAGGGCATGCGCAAGATCTTTGGAGCCAATTCTTCGTTTCTTGCCTTTGCTATTTGTGACACAGCGAGGTTGACCTTTAGAATCTGAAAGAATTCATCATCATGTAAGCTTAACAAAGAAAGGTAGGCCTTACAGCTCTAGAGTAGCTTTCAAAAGAACGGTAGGCCTTACAGCTCTATAGTAGCTTTCAAAAGAATGGTAGGCCTTACAGCTCTATAGTAGCTTTCAAAAGAACGGTAGGCATTACAGCTCTATAGTAGCTTTCAAAAGAACTGTAGGCATTACAGCTCTATAGTAGCTTTCAAAAGAAAGGTAGGCATTACAGCTCTATAGTAGCTTTCAAAAGAATGGTAGGCCTTACAGCTCTATAGTAGCTTTCAAAAGAAAGTTAAGCCTTACAGCTCTATAGTAGCTTTCAAAAGAAAGGTAAGCCATACAGCTCTATAGTACCTTTCAAAACAACAGTAGACCTTACAGCTCTATAGTAGCTTTCAAAAGAAAGGTAGGCCTTACAGCTCTAGAGTAGCTTTCAAAATTACATTTGACATCACCCTTTCATGTCGAGAACTAGTAACGTTTTGAGCAATATCTATATTTTAAGTGAATTACTAGTTGCCTGATTTTCTTCTGGGTTTGTACCATGACTTTGAAATAGTTAGACAAATTTTGACATAATTCATCAACTTGTTTTAAGACTATTGAACATAGTGAGCAATATAGAACATCTTACTTTTGCTATTTTGAAACAAAACCTCTGACAACAGATCAAGACAAATCAGATGAAAAGATAAAATTAAACTTTGATTCTCCTAATTCCAGTTCAAATAACAATAACTAATTTTGAGTTATATGTGAATATGATAAAGCTTAGCAATAAGTTACCATTTATTTAACAACTATCTCACCCACCACATTGTAGTTCTCTAGAAAAATACTAAACTTACAAACTGACTAGTAAACAAATTTGTGACAGGGTAACATACTGGTCATTTTTGACACAGCTTTGCTAAGACAAGATATAAACTGGAAACATGCTCACCAAAGAACAGTCTCCTCCGCGAGGCATGTTCCAGGATACTGGATGGAGGGGGTCCATTGAGCTCCATTATACAGGCCAGTTGCTCTACTTCATTTTCTCCAGGAAACAGTGGATAACCAGTGAAGAGTTCAGCCAATATACAGCCGAAACTGAACATGTCTATTGGCATGGAGTATGGCAAGCCGAGGATGACCTCTGGTGATCTGTAGAACCTGCTCTGTATGTATGTGTACACTGAAAGATATGCACAGACATACTGAAGTAATGTCGACAATTCGGAGGCAACAAATCTCAAGAGATTTATATGTAACATGGGCTTCAACACTTGTATTGTGTCACATTAAATGGGCAAAATTAAATATTTTATGGAAATGCTATTTTACAAAGTTGGGATTAGTTTTCATTGTTTTCCCAAGGAAGCTTCTTAAAGCTGATTTACACCGTGCTTAGCTGCATGGTTTAAAATGAAAATCAAATTATGGCTTATACTCTCCTTAAATCGTAACCATCAGTGACTCAAGAAAATTCTTCAGACTTTTCTGAGATTTGCCTATCAGGGCCCAACAAATCTACGACAATAATGAAGTCTGAAGAGCTGACAGTTTCGATGTTCTTGTTGGTAATGGAAATAGAACGTTTTGGTAAAGAACATTGAGAAACTGATTTCATGTGAGTAAAATGCGTAATTATTTCACATGGTTTTTAGCCAGTAAAACAGGACAAATGCATTTTTAAACACAAGACTAATTTATTTGTAAGTAGGTAGCTGTGTTTGTTCAGTCCTTCTGATCTGCTAGTTGTTCCAAAACAAGTTTTCACAAACTGGGTTTTCCTTTATCTCAAACACTGAATTTCTTTAACTGTTATCAAAAGTGGACTAATTTGTTATTTCACTCCAAGCTTTTGAAACAAAAATTTGTTTTGTGAAAAATCAGTCATCACTCGCTGCAACTGCTTAAACATTAACCCTGGCTAAAAGTGGTCTTCTAACAACAAACCAGGTGACTGTGGTAAGCCAGTGTTATCTGTCCACGGAGGGCACGCCCATAGAGGTGTATAGGATGTTCAAAACAGTGACTCTTCATGACCTATTTACTTACAAAAAGGTAGCGCCTTTTTGACAAAAATGCCTACAAAATGCTGCTTTTTCAGATCAAATTACCTACAAAATGGTTCAATTTTGGGAGTAACAAAACTCAAAAAATGCTCCTTTTTCAAACTACACAATTCTACAGATTTTCGACATTATCTCACTTTCAAAACTAATGGCACATCTTCTGCACTGTTCCAGGTTCAAGGGGTTAAATTGAGGTTACAAGAATCCCTACAAAACAGTTAGGCTCATGGGATTAACCCTTCAGAATGGTTAGGCTCATGGGATTAACCCAACAGAATGGTTAGGCTCATGGGACCCTATAGAATGGTTAGGTTCATGGGATTAACCCTACAGAATGGTTAGGCTCATGGGATTAACCCTATAAAATAGTAAGGCTCATGGGATTAACCTTCCAAAGTGATCAGTAGTGTTTCTGGATCAAAACCTTTTGAAAAGGTGAGTTTTCAATGAAGGTTCCCTATAAATGTGTCCCCTTTGGTACAGTCCACACTCTCCCCTAATTTTCTAGATGTAACTCAC
>NMRA01001262.1:12922-31183 GCA_002633005.1 Phoronis australis | reverse complement strand
GAAGAAACTACGTTATTGATATACAGAAGATTTGTCCACCAGTTGCTTTTACAGGCTGGGTCGAAGTCTTCCTTCCACAGCGGCCCGTAGCCCATGTACGGGAGCAGACAATAGTAGACCATGAGTACCAACATGTAAGCTGGAGTCAGCCTGTAAATAAACAACAATATATAAGCGAATCATACAATGTGGTATTGGGGATGGCCAGACCCACCTGGATTGCTCCTAATTCGTTCGCACATGATATGTGTGGACCATTTTAGCAATATTAGATCACAGATGTCAGCAATTCTTATCCCAAAATGTCAAACAATTGTTTGCACATATTTATAGTACCCACTACTCGGCAAGTCATCTTTGACATCATGAACATCGTAATACAAAAGCTAAAGACCCAGGCTTTGTAGATAAATGATTCATAGAAGAACTATGCGAAGCTTGATGCAGCTCGGTATGGAAACTTAGAAGTCTTGGGCTAATGTATAATTACGTCAACGTCTAATCGTTCTGTACAACATCGCAAGTCGATCAATTGCTTTCTCTGTACTTGCGCCCTTAAATTCGATTAGTACCCGCCCAAAGATTTATCTACGAATAAAATTGATGAAAAAGACTTTAACTGAAATTTTGATAACGGAATATTTTGTTTTTATTACATGCCTTCCATAAAATTTATGATAATTCAACATACGTGTATGAGCTACAGGTACCGCGACTGATCCACGAGCGTGTGAGCAACTACAAAAATGAAACATCACTCGTGCCCATTTACCTTAAATATCGATGAACGTAATACATCAACCAGAACTTAACGTGACTCATCAACGACGCCTTCTTCATTTTGTCAAGTTCCTTAAGACAGAGGTAGGAAACGAGAAGGCCACTGCAATGGAAAGCTGCCTCATCAATCACAGACTGCATACATGATCAATAGCGGATTTGCAGCGACGCCATATTGGAATTAGGTTAAAATGGTGCATTGTGGGTGCTGTGGTCAGGATTCCGAAAGCGGCCATAGTAACAAGCATAATACACGGTATGAGCGCGAAGAAAACTTACGGCGGATACACTTGTTGTGTTCCTGGCTGCTTCAAAAACAACAAGAGAGATAAAAATCTGAGTTTTTATGTGTTCCCTGCAAACCAAGAACTTCGTGAAAAATGGATAAACATCATTAGGAGATTTAGCGCATTCAAACCAACGCGGGGCCATCTAGTAGGCAACACGTAGCCCCTCGGTTGGACATAAAGGGGCTACAATACTTTCATTCGCTTTCTGTACTCATTTCGTTACTTCAGTGTATTTTAAACGGGCCGTGACCGGATTTGGGTTACCGATTTCGAGTTTTCACCTCGTCAAAAATACATTCTACTCTTAAAACTATCATTTAAAAAAGCTTACTTTCATCATTGGTCCTTTCTACTTTTATACATATCTTTGATGAAGGGTAGTTGTGAGAATTAAGTTGACTTTGACGAAGAATTACAACTCCATTTTTTTGGTTGCCGTTAATTTTGTCACCACGTGCGCGATAACCACAAAGCATGTCAACTGAATCACGTGAGTTGGGCGAGACTGCAAGCGCGTGACGATAGCGCGTGACGCTATTGCGCGACACTTTTAAAATAGCATGAGAAGGTATCGGGTGAAACTTGTAAGATGTGTGTCCCTTGGACTTTTTATTCGTCAACATGCGTAATTTCACGTAACTTCCTCAAAATGGCACCCGGTAACTCAGAGAAACTCGAGCAAACCGCGACAGATTTTCATCGATTTGTTCAAGTTTTGCTGACTAAATTGTATCCAGAGTCGTGGTATGTGTTTTAACACAATTAAAATTAAAACTCCGTGTTCCTATATGTATGGTTCATTTGATTTTATTTGCTGTATTTTGAAATGAGTAACTTTTGGGAGGACCATCGTGTGTGCAGAACATTTTCCTTGTGGAAAAAAGACGTATGAGAACAACATTCCGACGGAGTTTCCTCTTAAAATTAACGCCTCTAGCATATCCACGGCGAAAGCTACGAAAGTTAAGCAACCCAAGAACTCTCAACGTGTCTGAAACCGGAGGAGATTTCGAAATCAACGCCGATAGCCCCAATACTGAACATGACGACAGTCGTGCCCTCGGTCACACGGTCACTGATCATAGCTACACTGTGTTTACAAACGAGAGAGAGGACTTGCTTGGTATTATAAAGCAAAAAATGAAACATGGTTTTTAGTTTGCAAATCACTCCAAATGCACACACTATCCAGCCTACTCAAGACATGCCTGACCACAAGCTATCCCATGAGCCATCGCGCAGGAAGTAACTCGTACATGCGCAATGCGTAGTTCTTTTGCGCTGCAAATCCGCTATTAGACTAACTTTCCAGCGAAAGATGTTATGAAATTTACAAGTGCACTGCTCAAAACACTTGCATAGATAAGGAAGACAAGGTAAGCTTTGGAAATAGCTACGGCACCGTAACTACAGTTGCTGTATGAAGCGGCAATCGCCACAAAAATATGAAGAAGCGGATGTATAGTGGGAACATATACCACTCTTAATACTGTAGCCTTGTAACTCCTTTATTAAACTTAGTGCATCATGTCTGGCAGTTGAAATACATGTACATGTAAACAGTTCAGGTACAGTTTGTATACTGTATTGGTCGATCGTGGACTACTTTTAAAAGGCGTAGTCAATAAAAGCTTGATTTTAAGACATTGCTTTGACACAAACATGCACGCGCTCGCGCTTAGCCTTATTTCTGGTAAAGTACCGGGGTATACAGTGCAGACTGACATTTTCGCAGAGCTTACATTAATACCTTTTAATACTACTGTTTCCTCTAATTGCGACAACGTACGCACGCACATACCTCAGAACGAAGAATGTGTCCACGCTTACTGTCGCATTAGCGATTCCAGTCGTCGCCCATCTCTGAAGAATTAGTGGTACATCGCCCAAATTACCTGGAAGTATCAACTTGCAACAGGAAACGAACGTTGGGTGTGATAACCGGGGAAGGGGAGAATACCCAGCTACACGTAACTAATGGTACGAAGCGCAAATCGATCTTTTATGACAATTAGTACTGTGCTTGTTGAAATACTAATGCATGTGTTTCATTGGTAACTACGATTCAGATTTAAACTGATGCTGATGGAAATTCAAGGTTGCATTTTGAATACGTGCCGTTTTCTTCTGAAGTTTTAACACTGGCTAAACAAAACTGACCATTCAGACCAGTTTTGACCTAACTCAGCGTTTGAACGTTTACTGCTGCACATGCTAGACCCCTGATATTTTAATTCATGCTCCATACATATATGGGCGTTCTCGTCAATATCTCATTATCTTATAACTATTTTCTCATACACTACAATTCGGGTGCTCACAAACTGAGTTCTGTGTAAATTGATCACTCTGATCAGGCTGCAACAGCAATTTTGTAACAAAACACGACACGGCACACATATTACTCTCAATCATGTCCAATTCTCACTGTTAATGTTGAAGATTACTCTAAACTGCATTTGTTCATCATGCTACACTTTTTACGTTTGACACGGGGTTTGTTGCGCACTTGAGATAGAACTTCAAGTCCTCTTGTGCAATTTTGTAGTCTAGAGGAAAATCTCACACCCAGGAGAAAAGAACTGCATTACAAGGAAATGTAAGCTTGAGGAAGACTGGAGATTTGCAGCCAGGTGCTGGTGTAAGTGACAAATCGAGAAACAGAAGATATTTGACATCGATTTTGTTAGATGCAAATACATTCCAAGGTTTCCCACAAGAATGGAGACTAGAGACATTCATTTAAATTTTTTTTAATGTGTCACTTCCAAAAAATACTTCAAAAATTAATGTTTAAAGCGCCTATAAACTAGCGATTACACAAGGAGGAACATATTGCCGCTTCAAAATTGACGACAGATTTCTCCTTACTCAGATAAGAAGGGATTCAAGGGCTTGCAAAGAACCGCGGTTCCTCCTTTCTAGACACCATGGTTGGCGTATAAAACGCCACCATAACCCAATTTGTGGACCCAGTTCTCAGGCAAGAACGAACTGCTCGATCTTTCAAAACTCTGAACTCACGCCTAATTTGATGGCAACAATTAAAAGTAGTCCAAATCGAAACCTTTTGACATGGAAAGCTGGATTATTAATGCTCTTTACCGCAGAACGCCCAAGTGACAAATCATCAAGTCAGTCGAACGCCGACAACGTGTCTCAATAGGTTAGTTAGTGTTTCTTTTTCAACTTAAATACAGAATTACCTATAGCAAGGATGGGAAGAGTTGACAAAGCGAGCGTGTGTCCAAGAATAACCCATGACATACTCAGAAAGCGTATGCCGTTCAAGCAAGTTAACGCGCTATCTGGTTGGCTCGTTCCCATGATTTTACGTAGATTGTTGTAAGCGGAGAATGACAGCATAATCTTGTCGCAGCAACCTGAAACCATTATAGGCGTTTAAGATTGATTGGAACATTTTTTCAATTAACCTTGCCGAAAATAGTGTTCCATTCAGATGGGTTGGCCTAATTATTGATATTCTACACTTGCTGTCTGTTGTCTGCTTACCTGCTATACGGTATTTTGTAGCTAGCTCCAGAATAATTCACGTGCTTAGACGAACTAGAGTTCAAGCCTTCCAATAAACGACAAACTTGGTAAGCATTCAGTAACTGTTGCATGGGATTTTCTAGATGCAATTAGGGGCTACACCGATGACGGCTGATAGTTAAAACTATAATACTCAAATAAAAATATAGAGCTAGACCGAGGTCTCAAACTACACGTTCGTGGCATCGTTTGCATGAGGTGTTCATGTACAAAGGAAGGCACCGTGACAGCGAAAAAAGTCACAGATGTATCGTTTTCAAATAAGCCGGCTCCCATATACAGACCGACAGCCGTATAGTGGAGATTACTGGATTGATGGTTTCAACGCGGTAGGGAAGTTGAATTACTTACCCGAGTAAGTCTTTTCTTTCAAAATCAGCTCCACGTCGCCGTCATTACAATCAGACTTTTGGGTGTTATTGAAGAGATCGTACAACGTGGCCATGGTGATAGCAAAGAGGAATATAGCTAATACCACGCTGAGGCAGAACGGAATAAGTTACATATTGAGGTTGCAGGTTTGGGATACGATACTGTGTCTTGTGCAGGGGACTAACACATGTAATTAATGAATCGCTTGCTTAAAGTAAAATTATGGGCTAAGCTCACGAATATGTAGCAAAAATCCTCATGTGTTTTGTGAGAGGTCCGTTTCTTGACCCATTACATACTATGTGAGTGAACGATTTCGGCCTCAAACAGATCATTCTGACCAATTCAAGATGGGTTTCTAAATTCTTTGTCTTGAAATCTACAAAATGTATATACATGTAAGTAGGCCTGTTTTGAGAGAAAACCTCAAATGCTACATTTATGCACTCACGTATTGTGACAAGAGGAATGTTCACTTATCAGAGTGACTCAACCTTCCTCTACATGTAGGCTGTATGAAGATAGGAAACATCTATAAAATGATATGTCGTAACAACTCACATGGCTCCCACGGCCTTGCCGTCGTAAAGGCGATCCGGATTCTGACAGTAGACGGCAGGATGGAAGACCGGTGACTTCGCGTTAAAGGGTAGCCGGATCAACTCGCTTACTTCCGTAAAAACTATTGAAAGCCAAAAAAACTTGTCTCAGTTGGCATTCGATTCTGAACTACGTGCTAATGAAAAAGCGAACATGTCATCCTATGAGAAACTAAAGCAGATATCGCAGAAGCTTAGTTTCACCCGCTTAGAAGAGGAAGTACTTCTTTTGCGCAGCGGGTGACATAGGGAACATGCAAGCCTTGGTAAAGGTTCCCTTTTGAGTGAACTTGATAAGAATTACTTGTTTCAAATGAATGTGCAAGTGCCTCCTCGTCTTTTAGAGGCCATGTGATCCCACGTGATTAGTCGGCATTGTGATGCGCATAATTCTCTCATTGCTTCCTGGTTGAAGGCTCCGGATCGGTTTGGTGGTCAAAAAGAAACGTTTAGATAAGATATAGAGGTCACAAAACAATGTTGTACAGTAGGAAAACTTACGAGATAAAGAAACATCCTTCTTCGCTGTACACGTGGCCTCACTTGCTCCATGTCGGGAATAAACAGGTTTGAGGTACAAGCGTTTAACAATGGACTCAGGTTAGATGTAGAAACTCTATTCTCAAGGATTCTACGTGCAAGATGACGCTAACCTCACGGAAGGAAAGAACTATAACTACTCGTAAAAACAATACTTACAAAATTTGATCAAACTAGAAATCTCAGTTGCGTTGCAAGCTTTAGGTGTGCACATCGCCTCTTTATACACAAGATGCTGGAAAGACAAGACTTGTACTCGATTTGACATAACTGCTGTAGAAACGGGAAAATAGTGTACGGTAAAATATAGATTATTAGTAATCCCCAAATAGGGTGCGCATATTCAGAAAAAGGTCTATGCAGTATCTTGATTGCGTTTAGTGTACTTGTTCGACACTTGGCGTCTCTGGTGTGGTGTAGCTAAGGACGTTGGGTAATAAAAACATGGTTGTTGTCAGACGTGGCCAGTTTTCTCTCTGATTTTACTAACCAAGTTACCGCCGTGTACCCACGGGAAACTAGGGCTCATGCTTGTCGCATACATGTAGATATCGGTATATAGGCGCATCTATTGTTCACTTTCTTATAATAAAACAAATGGATTTGTAAGTATTTATCGGTAACCGGCTGATGGGCGCCCAAGGTATTTGATCACCAACACCACTATTAGCAAATTAGTAATCTTTGGCGATCGCTCTGTTGCTGCACCGCCAAACTGTCGAGCCTTATAAAACGTTTGCAGTTGATGAATATAGGCCTATTGTTCTTTCAGGTATTCTCAGCATGAAGTTATTAACAAACGCGAAGAGAAATCGAAAAACAAAAATTGAAAGATAATTTCTATGTAAAATTGTGCCCTACCCTGCACTTACGTGTGCCTGCAACGTGAATGGTATGGCGAGGATGCAACATTGTCCTTTGAATATAGACCGGTTCATTTCCTTCTGATCGAGTTCTACGCATTCACTGTACGAGCCAAGACTCCAGGACCGGAAGTCACGCAGTAGAGAGCTCTGCATCTTCCCGTAGGCATCAATAACTAAACAAAAAGAGAGGCAATGGAGACAAAAAAAAAACTGCATTGACCCCATTGGTGACGAGCGATCATTTTGGCGATTACATCGGCTGATAACATGTCCACTTTGTTGTTTTTCGCCCGAAATGAACTATTGTTGGTCTCGAGGTTCGCAATGCATTTCTTCTGCTATACAAAGGGAGAATAACGAAGCAAGATGAACGTGTACCGTAGAAAAAGCCACTTGCAACACAAGCAACACCTTCTTTGGTGTTAGAAACTTCATAGTTGTCTACTGCTTGTAATGCGTGATACACACTTTAAAACAAGAAATGGTACCCGATTTTCCGAATTGCCAGTCTCTCTAGTCAATCAAATGTTTTACGGTTTCTAAGCATTTGCACTGGCTACAGCGTGATAATAGATCTCACAAACAGAAAACATTTAGCCTGCCTACAATCGACGGGCTTTGATTGGTTTCCATTGCACACATTGAGTTAGTTTTGTTCTAAACATAGAACGCATTCAGAATGATGCCAAGCCGACGTTATTTTCAATAGTTGAAGTAACGCGGAACCATCGCCAACCTACATGTACGAGTAGGCCATTAGTGGGCTCAAAGATGATTGCCAGAGATGACGTGAGTGACCCCATTTAATATCACATTACAAGCGAATCCTGAGATTCAGATTATGATATAGATGCACATGGCGAGCACGAGTCAAGACATTTTGTTTCATAGCACCCATTTACCTTTGAATGCCCACATCTCCTTCCGCGCCAGTCCCCACGCTACTTGTAACGTTGACTCCAGACAGTCACCTGAAACTCCAGTGGCGTTTTCTAAAACCTGCAAAACAAAGTTGCTAAGGTTACCGTACGCACTGGTGGCCTGAGCAAGACGGGCCCACTCCCGTTCTGGAATGGAGGAGAGAAACTGGTGAAGCGCCTTTTGACTTCCTGCATGATTTAAACTGGTCGATTTTATGGTGTCTTGAAAGTGTTCCGTGTAGTGTTTCCCATCGAGCTCTTTTGTGTCAACCACGAACGCGCTGTGAAGAACAACGACGAGGAATATCGAGAAACGAACGTGAGAGCTGATCTCCATAACTGACAGCGATGTCGTAATGTTCAAGGACTGCAATCTGCCATATCGACGACGAGGCACCACATCAGGTGACCCTGCAATCTGGTATTTAGATACTAGGCTATAGATATAAGGTTAACCTTGTGAGCATCATAAATTTATTCTGCTGCACACTTGCAGTTCATAGGTTTATGGATTAGTGTTCGTGCCAGAATATTGATGCACTTTTTCTATATCCGACAACGCTTGAATAAGACATGTTTACATAAAACTGCATTCTAAAGAAGTTGTTGTTGAATTGCTCTGGAATTTTACTAAGTTTACGACACTTACAGACTGGCCGTAACAAAAATAATCCAATCACTGGCCCCGATATATATCGGATGCTACTGTAAAAACTCTCGCTAAGGCAGCACAAAAACTCAGCAACTTCAAAATGATGTTGGATTAATGTATATTCGAAAGATGCTATGTATTGCTCGTTTACTGGTAACACTCATCACACGTTTATCTGTGTTGTGTTAATAGTAGGACAGACAGGACCTCAAGTCTGACGGTAGATCAGTCACTTAATAAAGCGTTAACAGTCGTCTTGAGAGAACTACCACTTATTTGCAAAATTCTGGACAATCACGTGTGGTCACAATGGACAGTTTCCAATCGCAAATTACATCATTGTAAGGGAGATTCCCCAATGTAAATAGACATATCAGAGAAGAGTTCACTAACGCTAGAAAATCGATTAATAAGAAGCAGGACTTCGTGGGATTACGTGGCATATTGATGTGTATTTTTAACGACAACACGTGATTTTGGCTAGCACATATTTTCTCTATTTCAAAGATACTCAACATATTTCAGGAAAATTAGCTGAATCTCTATTTGGTACAGTAACTGTTCCATGCAACCACGTACTTACTCCACATTTATATACAGTAACTTGCAGTGCAGCCTCACATTTTTTGAGTTGTTGCTTACAGTGCCTATACGAACAGTGATAACAGAAAAAAGATAATCGAAAACTCACAATCATAATTTGATTGATGTCTTCATTTCTAGAGTAACCGACACCAATTCGCATGTGATTTGTTCAGTTCCATGAGTCTGCCGCCACAAATTTTAACCGCTATCATTTAGGGCTTAAAAGTAGTATTTGATAGCTCTGGCAATAAAATTTTGATAAACACCCCAATTTCACGCATGTCCATCATGAATATTCTTCTCGGTACTTGGGTCTAGTACCCGCCATACAATAGCGTAAAGCATATTCATAAAATCCTCACATGACGGTTGTTATAGTGTACATTGTGTCGCAATCACTCTGTTTCCACACTATCTTTTATCCTCACATGACAATTAAACCCATTGTACTCTGTTACCTCAAAGATTTACCGAATTGCATTTACATGTACATCTACATATGGTAGACCCAATACTTAACAGAGTATACATGTAGTATCCTTTGTAAACAAAGAAATTACGGATAACCTCCGAATGATGGGGCACGTTTTATTTCAAGGACATACAAAACTATGAAACAAAACGTGCGTCATGATTCATAACAATGAAATGCTTTGTTGTCAGGAACTCAGCAGAATTGTCATCTGTCGCCTCCGAAGTAGGCTTTACATTCGGGCTACACTTTGGCGCTTAACTGTTTTCAGAGTAGGGAATCACGGGACATTGCCAAGATAATGCCGGTACAGGGGCGCTGATATCTACACTATAAATACATGCGTTTTGTGGATACGAATGTATTATTTATTTCCTATATGTTGAGTGGTTTTGAATCACCTGGCATGATTTTGAAAACCGCTAAAGTGATAGCCCTGTTCCTCTTCATTGCTGGTGTTTTCAGCTTGAATGACTTCGACGAATGGCAGGATAGTCTCGAACAANCTGCTTACCGAATTTGGTTGCATGATCCAGTGTGTAATTTAGCCGGAGCACGAACAACGACACCTGGAGTTCCAGTGGCTTGAATGAAATATTTATCTTAAGAACCTTCGGCCAACTACCCTCTTACACAGCGGCACTTATACTGAAAAGCAGCCCTGTGGAAAAGTGATGGACGACACACGGAATTCCGTTTGCGGGCATCAACGCACATGCTTGTTCGAAAATTTATAGATCACATCGCCACGACTTGCACACACCCTCCATATGTACATGTACGCACTGCATTTGTTCGGGCTTAGCTAGGGGATCGGGGTTCCCTTGATTTTGTTTACAGAGATTACTGTCCGTTTTAATAAATATAATTTATTAAAGTCAAAGTTCGTCACCAAACTACGTGGTAAACTGAATGGTTTTCCAGATTTGAAGCAATGGGAATTACTGAATATTATGACGTCGGTTTCATTTCTTTAACCATTTAGAAGCGGTGATAAAGAGCATGTCACAGTTTTACCTTTAGTAGCACAGTGAAATAGTGTACTGGGCAACATTTATCGGAAGTCATTGAGCTGCGTTTAATGAATCAAACGAGTGACGTACCAGTAGTGGTAGCAAAACCGGAAATGTTGCATAATAAAATAGTAATTTCCCTCGGTCCTTTCAGAGCCATCATCTCCCTTATATTGATAGCTGTTGCTGCTGGAACTTTCTTTGATGTGTTCATGTCTTGTTTGAAATCCTGTGGCAGCAAGACCGATATTGATCAAGAATTTCTCACTGAAATAGGCACTTTACAAGAAACTAAACAGACGGATACACCACCGGGTAGGTTTCGCACGAATAATTCCTCTTAAATTTGTTTCATGTGGGTGAGCTATTTTCCATCAAGCTCTGTGCTACTGGCCGCGATGGCAACTGGAGCTACACAATTTACAAGTGCCGTGTGTATCTTGAAAATGGTTTAAATACTACTTAAACGGCAGGCATCTCCCTCTTTAAGTTCATTTCGTCAAAGAAATAGGTCCTGCTACAAGTTGTCTCGTTTCGGCTCCAAAGTGCATCGTCACATTTCCTTCATTTAAATGGCATGCACAGTATGCGCGAAATGTCTCCGTTGGCTACAGTGTAATAATCCTGATGCACATGTAAATATTCACACCAGAGTTAATGTCTTCGTGGTTGTGTTCCAGGTGTGCTGGAGAAGATCATTCGTTCCTTCTCGCTTTACTCGAACGCGTGCAAGATAATGAGCGTTGGTCAGAAGAACCCCCTCTCGTGTCTAAATGGCATACGCTTCCTCAGTATGACCTGGGTGATCTTAGGTCATACACTCTTCTGGCCAACACAGTTAAGGTTATACAGTAAGTGTGGCGGTGATGGTAGTCGTGACGTTGGTGGTGGTGGTTATGGTGCTCACGATTGTGGTGGTAATGGTTATGGGTCATTATCGCGGATGCTCATGACACCAACACCTGAAGTGTGGGGTTCACTTAGCTCCCCGTACTAATCGGAGATAATCCACCCCGAAAATTATCTCCCATGGTCGGGACCGGGTTCTATTCTTTTTACCACAAAGCGAACTCGAAGAATTTTGTCATGTTTTCTACTCTATTCAAGATGAGGGTCTACCCAATGCTAGAGTACTCGGTTGCTTAGACGGACGACTGTAAACTACTAGCGGGAACTTTATTTCCTCAAGTTTAATGCCAGACGTTTGAGTTCGAACTCTGAATTTCGAGTTTTTACTTGGAATCTCGATTTTCAACTCGTGCTTGCCGCTTGAATTTGTCGTCAAGTGGGAACTAGGACTATATGTTCATTTGCATAAAATATGGTGTACTCAAGCACAGACTTTACTAAACACTTGTCTTGAGCTTTGATCCTCAACGTAGACCTTCTAATTTGTAATGAATGAAAACAGCCACCGGCAACATGCGTTTTGGGAGTTTTTTTGCGTACTCGTTTATTATTTAGGAGTCTACTGCTGTGGTCAGGTGAGGCTACAAGTATGCGACATTCATTTTATATAACATTTGTTTTATTTTTAAGATAACGGTGGAGACTTTAAAAGATTCGTCGAGCGATGGACTTTTCAGGCTATTGTCAACGCGACACTTAGCGTCGATACGTTTTTTCTAATGAGGTACGAATCCACTTCGTAACTTGTTTAACCAGGGTCATGAAAGGCAGAGAAACAACGACTTTTTCGAAGGAAAATGCCGCTGAGGCCGCAAAGGTGGCATGTCGCAAACATTTTCTTTTAGATCGTGGACTAGAAAAACCTAAAGCTTACACGATTAATGAAATTGAAGTGCTTACTGTAAACAATACTACAACATGTTGTAGTTTGGAGCTAAACGGTTGAGATCTCTTGCTCAATGATCGTCGTAAGGCGAAATGCGTACCTGCCTTTTTGTCTACAAAGCTAATTTCTAAACTCGTGTACTCCAGTGCTCTGTGACCTGACGTGACTCGCCCTGGATGCTTCTACACTGTATGTGGTTCTCTTGCCATCAGTCAATAGCGATGCACGTGCAGTCCGTCCTACAAAAATTCCTTAGTAGAACGAAATACCAGGACATTTTAAAGACTTGCTGAACTTGTTCTTTTCAGTGGACTACTTGTGGCCTATCTGACCTTGAGTGAGTTGGAGAAGAGACAAGGGCGGCTGAATTGGTTAATGTTCTATGTACACAGATATGTGAGGTACGTGTATTGATTTTTAGATCAGTCGCACCCATTGGTAGTGCTCTGCTTCTGATTACCCAGTTGGATTAAACCTTCTAATGTGAAGACCTTAATCGACAAGTCTGCTGATCTGACCAAATATCTTCAAAACTGAAGAACTCATTTCCCCACAATACATACTTTCTGCAAGTACAATTTCACTTTCGACTTTTATACCAATCTTCCAGTAATTACGTCACGTGACCAACAGGGCACAAAAAGACAGCTTTACATGTACCCATCTTTCGATGTGCTTTCATTTGCGTAATTGAACTCGCGTTTTTTTTTACTTTACTAAGGCTTTGCTAGGACTATCTGCTTAGCCCAATACATCTAAAATGACAAAATTCCGTTTATGTTAGGCTTTAATGAATTTGTATGTTTTTGGTGTTGCTTAGGCTGACCCCGGCGTATATGTTGGTACTCATGGTATATTACTGCCTGCTGAAGTACATTGGAGATGGGCCACTGTGGATACGTGACGATATCGACCCAAACTGCAAAAGCAATTGGTGGACAAATGCACTCTACGTCAACAACGTTGTCCGATCCAATAAAATGGTAGGGGCCAACCACGGCCGTTGAATATTAGCCATCTAAATATACATGTAGTCGGTGTCTTGGAAAAATATACTTGTGTATTTGAAAAGCTGGAAATACATTAGATTTCTACAAAAGGAGGCAAATGAGACCCCGGGTGTTAAGTGCATGTAAGGGCCGGGAGAAATTGATGACCCCCGATTGTGAGGATTATACCTATTCACATTCATTATCAATCAGGCCTTCTTATAACGAAGATGTGATCAGTACATGTATACTGTTACCAAATGGACGTTAATATCAGAAACCGGACCAGCAGATTGTAATTCAACATTAGCCTTCTACAACGATAAGGAGGGTACCTATCGGATATTTAAACATGTCCGTAGCTTGGACATGTATATTCGTCGTTTTATACATTTTAACTTCCGTTTACTTCACCTTACAGTGTTAGGTAAGGTACTGAAAATAGAATGAGTGATGGAGATGAAGACACTTGATACTCAACACAGCGTCCCTTCTTTCCTACCAAGATAATTTCAGTACATGTAAATTGCTACAAAACTGAACTACATGTACTTATAATCCAAATACAATTATTGTGATAGTCGCCTTGCAATCCCTGACAACGTATCCTTAACAGGACATTATTCAAAACGTACAAATGAACATGTATGTCACTTGCGACACTCCTCTGTATGGTTGCCCAGAAGCAAGGGGAATGTAGAGTAAAAGCCCGAACAACAGCATACCGAGGGCGTTTTTGATGTGCCATGCCCCCATATCATGTGCGCACCCAGCCTAAAATATAGGGGGAGCTGGAATTCTTCTTTATGCGGAGCTTTTACTGAAAAAAATCAACGAGGACTAAAAAAACGGGGCCACTAGGTTCGGACCGCCCAATCGTGCATCCTCGCCGAATTCCTGGGGTTTTTGTGGATTTTTGTCTCGTTTACTTGGACTTCAAGTTTCACTGGGGCGGACATTTTTCCCAATTCGCCAAACTGGGGTGCTCGTTCGAGTACTTGTTCCTCAAATTTCAAATGAGCACCTTCTGGGAAACTTGCAATCGTAATTAGGGCCGAGAAGTCCGTTCCCCTGAAGCAAACGATAATGACGAATGACATAAATGACATACTTTTGTCCAATGGGAATGTCCAACAACCCGTGAGTGTTGCTTCCGCCCAACAATTTTCGTGGCGGCCACGCTAAACAGTTTTGTTGTCATGACGATGACATTTGCAGTGCTCTCTTACCACATGGAGGCGCTGCAAAATAAAGTCAGAGTTATGTCTCAGCTCTTGAGGGCGACACCCAATAATATAAAACTTGCTATGCTTACACCTGTACAGTGTAGGTAATTTAGTGGCACGGAACACTCACTCGAGACAGCTGACTTGTGTGTAATATATAGAAAGAGATATCAGTTTAAGCGGGTTTTTATAGTGTCTGTGTGGGTGAAAGCTAAAAATCCTGAAGGCTAGATCTAAATATTGTCTAACTCACGATATTTTGATGTCTATGTCCACCAGTAGAGGGCGACATTTTCGCACGAAAACAAACAGTCAAAAATCTCCATTAAATGTGACAGACGGATCCGTGACGTGGCAAGTAAGTTTCAGTGAGTTAGGTGAAAATTGATTTCCTGTTTCCGCTGCTCTAGGGTCAAGATGATCCAGTTTAATTGACTCTTCAAAACAGAAGCCAATACATACCATACAGTGTATTTGTCTCAAGTGATCTTTTCAGTGTATGGGCTGGAGTTGGTACCTGGCCAACGACATGCAATTCTACATTATTGCCCCAATGATGGTTTACCCCCTGTACAGGTATGTCTCATTTTTCAAGTTGCAGTCAGGAACGAACCTCTAATACTCTACTTTCTTCTCAAATAGAAGATGAAATGTTTTCTTTCGCAACCAATAGTCACAAGCTTCGTATCAATTCTCTTGAAAGTTTAAAGCTCGTTATTTTATAAGTCGTTACATCATCTATCTTGGGTAAGACAAACGTTGCTTCAACTCGGTTCTCCCAGATGTACACTGTATTTAAAAAGACATCTTGTATCACAGTCTGTTCTCGTTTAAGGGTTTAAACTGCATGCATGAAATGCATTGTTTCAGGTGGCCCATTGCTGGATCTATCATATCCTTTCTCTTTATGCTGGGCTGTCTGATAACACGTGGTGTCATCTCCTCGTACAATGGATTTGGACCTAATGGCATTATTCCCCCTCTAAACCAGTATGTATCCTACATGTGCCTCATCCAGCAGTGCACATGCTAAAGCTTAAAAATAATGAATTGTGTGAATGAAACCATTGCAGTTAAAACTGAGCGTGAATTTTCTAACATCAGGGCTACCTGCTTCCTACAATTTATTAACCTGGTTATTTGTTTTCAGTCACAAAAGACCTGACGACTGGGATATTCTCTACGTACGACCGTGGACACGAGTCGGGCCATACGTCGTCGGAGTCTACGTCGGCTTTCTACTTTACAAATGGAAATGTGAATTGCCCATTAAGCACAGACTTGGTCGATGGGTAAGTTGCAGGTTATGCGTTTCACAAGTATTCAAATGATTCGGTTCTAACGTGAATTATTGCCCAAAGGTGTCACTGCTACCTGTAAGAATAATCTTAGTTTCGAATATCGGTATGAGTATTTGTTTATATTTTGGATACAATTGGGGTCTGGCATGAGAAGACCTAGGCAAAATGCACTGTATTGGATCTAGGGACTTTGCCAGTTCAAGAGTCGAAATCAATCGATGATCAATTTGACGTTTAAGGACACTGCATTGAGAAAAATGGCAAAGGAATTTGTTCTTTAACGGTGTACAGTTATAATAGCCCTATATTTGGTCATCTAGACAAGTCCAATATTCCAGCTTGTTCCGTAGAAGGCTAACTTTCGATTTTAGCTTCAACTGAGTTCAGCAATTTCGGTTGGGTTTACGAAATTTCAAGAAATATGTCTATAAGAGTTTGGTCTTAAGTTAACCCGATTTTGTCTAATTTAAGACGGAAAAATCATGTAACGGACTCATGATCATGTATGCCATCTATGGTACTTTTAAAAGGATACCAAACCCAGTTGTTGGTTTTGTATAAGCAGACACTAAAATCAACTTTCCGTCAAGTTCTTTGAAACACAGTTATGCTGTGTAACCCTCGACAACAGTCAGAAAACTCAGTTTAGAAGAAAATGTTCAAGCTCCTTTTAAAGTTTGTTAAACGAGCAAGCGTAGCCTACTGTTTTAGCGAATTACATGACAACTGTCGGAAAACACCACCTACCATAGACCAAATGTATTATGTGACATAGAGATTATGTGTTTTTTACCAAATCCTGCCTTAACTCTGAAGTTTGTCGCCAATGCATATATGATGCATTGGTGACCTACAGTGTAACGAGGAGTTGTGGAAATTATCAAAACCGGATTTAGTATCCTTTTAAATGTCACATGCAGTCGTTTTAACCGGAAACACAAATATTCACGTTCTGCATTATTTCAGAAATTGTATTCTTTTCGAGACACGTTTTAATATTTGTCTTGTAGATTATCCTTGGTCTGGGCTGGACCTTAGCAGCGTTTTTCTGTACCTCAACGCTGTACGGCTTATTTGAACCTTGGAAGAGCATGATCGGAGAGGGTAAATCATTCACACTTGAGGTGTCAGCACTGTACAATTCAACATGGCGAATTGCGTGGTCGCTCGGTGTTGGTTGGCTAATCTTTGCCTGTAGCACAGGATATGGGGGTAAGCCAGCAATGCTTTCAAGTCAAAACATGAAACATACATTTCTGCCAAGGTTATTATTTGCGAGGCAAATGAACTGTGATTATGAAGTAGATTTAGGCATGAGAGTACATGTATGGTATGAATCAGCAAAGTAATTATACAGAAGTCCCTCTGAAGTCCTCCCTAAAGATGTGTAACCGAATCTTGACACTGGGACAGGATAATAGATGCGTAGTAGTTTTCATCACTAAGATTTGGCAATGGCTTCCCAAAAATCAACTTTCATGTTTGTCTACATTTGTATACCACCGCGGCACTTAAGCATTTTCTGCTTGCAAAAACGTGTCCCTGTGAGTGACGTATTGCCCAGGGTCACAATAAGACACGTAAAACATTGACGACATTGTTTATTAACGTATCATGACATCGACTTTGTGAATCAAAGCTAGAAAAATTACTATGGGATTGCCAAAAGTTATAATGACCAAAAAGAAACGGAGATTCGCTACTATGCTAAACACGGCTTTGTACTTCGTTTGCATTTTGCCGTCGGTTACGCTTTTAACACTTGGGCTGTACATAAAATTAGCAGTTGAAGATCAACTCCCGTTTCTTACATCTTACGATGAAGGTTCTGTACCGTCCGCAATGATAGCGATTGGAGTGTGCTCAATTGTCGGCTGCTTTTGCGGCATTAAGCTCTCTATTGACATGACGTCAAGCGAAGCACGCGCGAAACTACTTCCTTTCTACTTTTTATTCTTGTTGTACGGCGTTCTGTTGTACTCTGCTACGGTATTCTCCACCGGATTTTGCATTTTCGAACTCACCGAGGTATCTCGATCAGTAGAGCAGGGACTGATAGATGCGCTGAACAGGTACAAGACGAATGGCCAAATGAAGAAAGAAATGGACTTTGTGCAAATTGAACACTCTTGCTGTGGAGTCTCTAGCTATGTCGACTGGTTTGCCACCGAGTGGCTCCCTGGAAGTTATTTAGTTGACGAACTTGGTATGGATAGGTAAGTATGCTTCATGCTACACTGGTTTATACTGTACTTTATTGCTAGGTACTCGTTCACAAGACATGGGCGGCGCACCATAGGGGCTGG
>NMRA01001262.1:0-11801 GCA_002633005.1 Phoronis australis | reverse complement strand
CATAATGCACTGCATAAAAAGTCTGATATCTAAAGTTAGAAATTATTTTTCCGCTATATCACTTAACGTTTGATTTTACCACGCCGTCATTAATTCAACATAAGGTATTCGGCTTGTGTAATGCCACGCACTTCGTATTTGTAGGTTGATTCGATTTTACCTCCATTTAATAGTTGAACAAAATTTGATAAACCGATGTCAAGACCGGAGTTACCACTGGTAAACGAACAGCGAACTGTTAAATATTTGTTTGTCCAAAGTTCACCCGCTAAGTCATAAAATGCTAATTGCCGACCTAGGACACGATTAATCCGAAATGGTCGTCTACGCTAGGCGACCAATTAGCCGACCCAAGTGCCGACCACAGAGGCGACTAAGCAGACGGCTCCTAGCCGACCGTTGTTGGTCGGCTGGTGGTCGGCAAGACGACCGGTCGACGGCCGGTCGTCGACCAATTTCCGACCGGTCGGCCAAAAATTCGTGATGTGTGATGTGTGCTGTACGTGTAATTTGCAATCCGTTAGCAATACCCGGCTCAAACAGCATTGAGAGCCACAGGAATTTTCACAGATTCTGACGAATGGACATAAATCGAAAACAATTTCCAATATGGGAAAAAAAACTTCTTGAATATACTAATATCAACACAATCCAATTCCCGTAGGCATCCATGGAACAATTAACGGAGGTACCCGGTTAAATTTCGCTTCCTTTTGCCGTTCTGTAATAGTGATGAATCAAATCGTCATATGCTTCCATATTTTGGGTCATGAACCGAATGTTAACTTATGTGCCAAATAACTGCATTTAGCTTACGGGGTAACCGCTAGGCGTAAAATTCAAATGCCGTAGTTCCAGGTGACTCGTATAACGTCGCTACTGTTCATTTGATAAGTTTATCTTTTTGCTTCAAATTGGCATGTGTGGTTTAAGGTTCGATTTGAACATTTGTAGGAACGAAACACAGAACGCTACTAAGAGAGACAGCGTACCGTTCAGTTGCTGCGACCCCATGAGGTCAAGACCCTGTATCCATGACCAAGTGCATGACAACAAGCGTCACTCTGCTTATGATTATCGACGGGCTACAACTCTACACGAACTTGGGTGTAAAGAATCGCTCTCAATGTTCTTTAGCTTCAACCTAGCATTTTTTGTTGGCGGAATTAACATGATTCTTCTGTCCCTTCAGGTAAACGCATATGAAACTGGGTGATAAAGACGATTACTTCAACGGTTATTAGTAAAGGGATGCTGATTCCTGCTCTAGTTGGCTCATTAACGTCTGGTGAAGCAGTTTGCAGTTAAATTTGGTGGTTCCGCTTTAGTACCAATGTGTTACTCAAACGGAAGACTCACTCGCTGTGTAGCTTAACTTTTCTTCATACACGGCTTTGTATCAAATTTCCATAAAACTAATTGGGTGCGTTGATATTAGTGTACCGAGTCATTTTGTTGGAGGTAAACGATTTTTAGTACTGTACAGACCGAGGAACAAGAAGGAGACATTGACCACTTTTCTTATGATCTATCGCACTTGCGGATTCGTCTTTAGGATTTCCCAATGAAGTTGCCCAACCACAATTGTCGAAGGAAAAAATAATCACTTGCATTTATGTCCTTAAATTGGTGGAAATGCCACCGGTGGTTTTTATTTGTGCCCACGACTGCAGGAGAGGGAGGGCGCTACGTACTCTCACTAAACATATTGAGGTAATCTGGGCTGTTTCTGTACCAAATATTTAGTGACGCAGTCCTTAAAGCCTTTACTAATAGGCTGACGCAGGATTTATTATCATAACCATATTAGTTTCGTTTTGTCACCTTTTCCAAATTCACAAGTGTGTGAATATCGAAATTAACAATTAGTAATGCATTATACTAAGAAACCACACCCGTATAGTGTAGTTATTTGGAACAAATGTTTTAATATAAATGTTTGTTGATCGGTATCACAAGCTGCCCTCTTTGTGTTCTGATAGAGTAGTTTCAAAATATACTCACCAGATTTCGACGAAAGGCCATCAGTCTCCTGCAAACTATGACGAACATCTTTCAAGAATTAATTGGGAGATTTGCGAAGAATTGTCGTAGGCGTTTTGTAGAAATGAATTCATCATTCTTCATAACGTAATTGCGGCCAGCCTCTAGTTCTTTTTCAAAGCACATATACATACATGTCAACCATGTTGTGCTCTAACCATTGCATATTTGTAAAAAATATATAGCGAACTATAGCACTGACGAAAACAAGTCAAACCATGGTCAAGTGTTAAAATACAATACATTTACCTACATTGTACTAACGTATTAGAGGCTCTTACATCTAATAACTGCGAATGTTGTTCTACTCCTTTGGCCCTGTCGGGCAAGGTTCGTGATATGAGATTATTTCGACATAATAGATTGCCAGTAAACGCCAAGAGCTAAGGTTTGAACCTTTATTATGAACATCGACAAACATACGCATTAATAACAAAATTTACGTACCATTTTGGCGCTGCGCCGTAGCACTACAGAAACGGAAAAATACGTACAGTTGTAGCAATAAGGAAATCCCTATATTGGTTGGCATGTCTGCATGTAATGTACATGTAAATTGTCTCCACTTCGACGAAGTGCGTAAGACAACACCTGTGGAGATTTTGTGGGGATTTAACCAGAATTGGAAACGAGGCTGGTGGAAAAAATAGATATTTAGCGGCAATATTTTACGTCAAATCTATGACTAATTTTGACGTTGACAAGTATACATGTATTCTGTAAATTACTGAATTTATTGAAGTAGTGTCGTTGTACATGTACAGCCAAGGCGAGACAGCGTACATGTACATTTATGACATCCAACCTGTGACAACGTTTGGTATGAGTGAGCAGAAAAAAACTGAAAATGGTTTCTCTTTTATATACTTTTCCTTCCATCTTAATTTCCAAGACTCGACCAATATAGCTTTTTGTTTTGTAGATGGTATCACTGATCGTCAGTCGTCTTCTGCAAACCTCACTGGAGACTTTGCACCGCTATAATCTGCCCAACAATATGGCCACATTTGGTTGGCTGCTCGGAGGTACGTGCAGTTGATATCAACGCGCACACAGGAAATCTCCTCATTAGCGGTGCTGGGTTAAGATTTTTGGTGCTCGTTGCCTCTATGATATTTGGAGCCCTGTGTCCGGTTGCATGAAACAGTCCTTAATAGGGACTGAAATAAGTTCCCTAAATCTTTTGTGAATTCGTGTGATTCTTTAATCACAGGTGCATTTTTCTGTGCTTTTTTCTTGATTATGTGCTCCTCTTTGACCAATGGCATTTTCTTATAAGACGGGAAAATAGTCCTTATTAGAGGGGAGTTGCATGGGAAGACGTCTACATATTTGCCAGTAATATTGAGAATTAAACGTCGAGTTCACTCTCCATTTCTATCAAAGCCATAAAGTGGCTTAGTAATGGAAATAAAACGGTGCTACAATTGACAACTAATTTTTCACAACTTCAAAAAAGCGGTAGATTTATGAAACTTTCCTCCTCTGTCGCCCCAACACTAATTCCAAACCTAGCCCCACAAAATTACCATCTCCTAGTCGCCTCGAATTTTTTCTCAAACTTTTGTTAGGAAGCAACACAGTGCACATGCACTTTGATTGCAGCAGTAACCTCTAGATGATATAATCGGGGCGCTAAGTTTGAGGCTTGGTTTGCTTAGTTGAGTGGATGACCCGCAGTAGGCATGCTGTCCTTTATGTAAAACCGCACAGGCACATGATATTTTAAATGGTTTGAAGGTAACATCGCGACTCGAATATCATTTCAGTTGACGATGGTCAGGTCCCCGATGTTCAAGAATGTTTCGAGCTATATGACGAAGACTGGGGTTATAACAAGCAATGGGACAAACAAAAGGCGCCCGACGAAGAAGAATTGTTACCAAGTGGGAACCGCCATCGCGCAAAACGAGGTAGAAATGCTAGGCACGGGTTAAAATCGAGGAAGACGTTGCCTAAAACAAATGATAACTTTGAGATTGAGCGGAACCAATCTGGCAACGCTGAAATTTCAAGATCGAGATCGAGACGTGAATCTGCCAAGCTAGACAAATCTGGCTATAAACGGAGAAAAATGCCTCACGAGCCGTTACCTTCCAGGAAGAGCACCGAATCAAAAATAGCCCTAATTGTAAACAAGACTTCAAAATCTAAACAGGCTGACGACGACCCAAATGAATTAAATCTCACGGCAGACGAAAACGAAGAATTCACAGAAGAACTGTTGTCCAACCCATCTTTGGCCAAGAAAAATGAAGAGACAGGAAACGAGTTACCAGTTGTAAACGACGTTCCCGACTTGAACAGGTTTTCCAGAATAAAGCCAAGTTCTCTTGTCCCTGTGCTGTCGGTTGTGAGGGAAGAGTCACGGTCGCGGACAAGTGTTGGTTTAAACGCGAATAACCACGGAAACAAGTCAAAGATCAAAGACGGCTCTATGCAACCATTCATTCGAATCGCTGGCAACCATTAAACAAGACATGGACTTAATTGTATTGGCAAACATTTGTATCTTTGATTTAATGTGGAATAAATACTTTGCAACCTTACAGAGGCTACCCTTTATTTGCATACTTAAATTCATTTTGACAGACACGACTTTATGTTCATCAAAGACCCGCCTCTTTGAGCACCATGAGTGAAGCATTCTCGATGGGAGGTGCGTTCGCACGAGCCACACTTTCCATCGGCAGCGGTTTTAAGTTGTTGAAAGAATTTTCCTCGAACGATTTAGGTTCACCCCAGCCTCAGTGGGCACAACCTCTATACTAATTGATTTCTGAACGGTTTTCAAAATATACTCCTACAACGGGGAGAGTACAAAATTGGTGTTGGTCGAATTCAAATGTCAGATTGAGTTTCTGGCGATAGTCTGCAGCCGGCAAGAAGCATTGAGAACATGCTCGTGATTACAGCACTTACGTGCATAATGTAGGCTTATTTATGGCTCTTGTCGCTGCATAGTATGTACCTGTATTAGTAAATGTTATTTTACTTTTAAGGGTACATAAACGAGCTCCTGTCCTGGTCTGTCATGGGTCCGCTCAGCCGCTTGACGTATTGCGCCTACCTCGTTCACCCTTGTGTCATGACCTGGTTCTACTACACGCAGGAGGAGGTGATCATGCTCACAGTGAATAATATTGTAAGTAAATACGCTGGCTGTTTCTTTGCCAAAACAATAGATGGCAGAAAAATCGACTCCATTTGTAGTGGGGCGTGTCTTTTTGACTCACCAGCTTCAAAATGGCAAGACTTGATTTAATATAGGAACTAATCTACATGTATATGGAGGACTAACGTATAACTGATTAAATTATGACCTTTTTTCACCAATAACACGGCAGCATGTGGGGGAAAGGTATGTATATTTGCAAAATTGATGACGTGCTCGACCGATACAGTATGTTTGACGAGTAGATGAGCTTTGGGAGTCGTGGAATATCTCGTGGTGCTGTCACTCGCGAGACACTTGCGGCGAGATGTCTTATTTGATGAAAAGAAACAGCAATGTGTGTCCCATGATTCAGGCTCAACCGTGCAATCTCTTTAGTGACTGGCATTTGAACAGTACACGGTGATGACGTCACGGGGCCACTTGCAAAACACTACGAAGCTTTTCATCAGCCTTTTTTGAAAAAATAATGAAGACTATCGAGGTGATCAATCAATGCTCATTCAGCCTAATGCATCACTGGAATCTCAATTGAGATATTAGAGCTGGAACAGTCTTGTACAGAAAGAACACACTTAATTACCGTGCCACTGATAGGATATAGTAGGATTGTTTATAGGTGTTTTTTCCTTACAAATTGCCTTGCAAGTCGCCTAGGGCGTTGGTTAGATGTGTTCGTTTACCAACTAGATGACGTTTTTAGAAATTGCTCCAAACCTTTAAGGATTGAAAAAAGGTTGGCAGAGCTTTGTCTTTTTGCGTGAGGTGGATAAAATAGTTCTTACAATCCCCTAGCTTAATCTAAAACGTTTATCGACCTGCGGTTTAGTTATTTAGCCAAGTATTTTTCAAAACTATAGATTTTACGTCAATAAAAGCATATATGTTATGAAAGCAGAAAGTCTGTAAAACTTGATTTTTGACTTTATGCAAACTTGCTATTACTAGGGTCACGGTTACTAAAACATTGTAAAACCAAAAGGTACATTCATAGCTAAACAGCGGCCTCAATAACATTACCAAATTTCGTTCAATTTGAATGTTCGAGAAGAAATATCAAAAATGCTGTTACAGCGTTCAAAATTTTGTTTCACTTGATGCCACTTTTGATATCTTTTTTCATAAACGTCTTTAAAATCATTTTCAATAGCCTTCATGTCAAAGTGGAAATTTAAAAAGCAATTCCTCACAGGATTTGTAGAACAGTGCACAAAGCATATTGCCTGACAGTCTCATATGAATCCTGTGGACCATATCCTGAGACACCATGTTCCAAATTTTCCATATTGGCCATTTTTCGAGGGTCCTACTCAAGCGTACTTTTTATTCTTTTATTTTATTGTATATTACAGGAATACAATATACATGTACATTGGTAAAAGTTAAGCCCAGGAAACCCTAGAGAGCATTATATTTGTGCGAAACGTTACATCATTTTGCTAAACTCTGATGACTAATTCTCTTTTTTATTTGCAGATTCTGTACTTCCTTGGCTTCACGGTGGCATCTTATCTCGTGGCGTTTGCTACTTCGCTGTTGTTTGAGGCGCCCATCATGGGTTTGGAAAAAGCTCTACTTGGACGCTATAGATAACTCACCAACTAATCCTAAACTAATTTTGACCATAACATGTGTAGACATTACTGTGAGCTAGGGATGGATACCTTTTTGATTTTTGGTTACATATTTCACGAAGTGTCCTCTCGGAAGCACAAGCTGCTTTTAAGCACCCTCAGAGCGAAAATTCAAAGGTTACTAAAACCATTTTTTCTTTGCCAAACATTATCTTCACACTTATATTTGCTTTTCGAATTCAAAATCTTACATTAAAATGCCTGAAAACCACTTTACCCTATTTCGGAGTCTAAAACTCTTGTACGGGAACATAAGCTTGATCTGGAGCAATAAAAGAGTGGTCAGATCTTGTTGAACTTTAAGGCGAGATATAATCAATCGAATTTGTGTAAGTAACAAGATATTATTTTCGTTGTGTGTGTCACAGGCGTGCTGGAAACATACTTTCATTAAATACTGTAAATGCCATATTTGCTACCGTTTAGTAAATTCGTTCCAACTAACACAAGAGTTGGGAAGATTGACAAAAGTTACCATTAATCAAGAGCACTGTATTGCAAAGATGTGGTTGCCATGTCCTTCATGAATGTTATCAGGAAGAGATAACCAGGAAGGGACAACTGTTTTAGCGCATTTTAACGTGATTTCAAACGTGATTTCAAAAGTAAATGTTCAAGTTATCTGGAATCCAAGCATTATTTTTGAAAGATTAACTCTTTAGCTATAAAATGACACCACTTTGGTCCTCAAAGACTGCATATTACTGGCACTGGGATGCTTTGAACGTGACATGTTTACCCTTCCAAAAGATGCTTCTTCCCAGGCATGTACTCGGGCATGAGCCTCTTTTTTGAACCAACAGATGTCACTAACATATGCAAATGAGGCTCGCATCGCTACGTCATACGACGTCATACGGCGCGAGCTTCCAATTTGAAACGTCAGGTGCCTATAGTGTATGACTTGAAACGCAGTAGTCTACTTGATCGGGTATATCCTAGTATGATTCCAAGAAAACTAAGAACTCACCCAAGTCAATGTTCAAAGAACATTGAGTATGGTTTCACATGAAAATACATTTAATTGTATTTGGATACGCTTGCGTGTGTGTATGCGTGGACTTTGTCATTTTGCTTAAATCCAGATTTAAAAGCAGAAATTCAGTAGCGTTAGCCCTAAGCCACGGTGGCCGGTGTCGTGGCGGTCCCCGGGAAGTCTGATCCATGCACGTGCAATTCGATGAACTAATGCTAGTCGCTGGTCAGCTCCGCTACGATTCATTTGGGACGTGCGGCTTAGCTCGAACCTATGCCCGTGTTCTGGCTCCAAAGATCGTTTTTTGATCCCCAACGGTTTCGGGAAAAGTTCATTTTAATAGGGTCATTCCCTGAAGATTTTTTGAAAGGTATGGTCCCCGAAGTCCTTGGCCTATAGAGCTCATCAAAATTCCTTGCTGAAACACGGCCACTTGTCCAGCTTCTGCCGGGCGGCTGGGGAAAATGAACGTGTGTCTCAAAAATGTACACACTTCAACGCCTGCACTTTAAGTTCATTTCTCGTCAATCACTGGCCGCGGATTCTACGCCGGTCTAATGCATGACTACACCTTATTTTTAACGTGGGTACGTAACTTAGTCATGACGTGCCCAGCCTGTGCAGTATGCACGGGAATGGCAAGCAAACGATTCGGTTTAGAAGAGCCACTAAAATTCATTGCACAATACTACTGTGACAAGGAAATGCAAAGACAATCTTTACAAATTTATGAACAATGACTTGAACTTATTTTTCGATCTACGGTTTACAATTTTTTAAATTTCACTAGTCTAGTTTTTGATTCAATAAAGCATTTAGAGCTGTTCGACATTCATGAACTTATCACTGTCATCGTTATTGTACTTCATTGCGACATGGTGGTCTGATGATTGGTAGAATTTTCCCAAGTCAGTCTTCAACTAAGTTCAGTGACGCATCGTCATTTCTTACAAAGTAACTTCTGTGCTGTGCACTAATGTTTTGTGTTTTTGATGAATTTGGAATCTCAACTTCCACTCGTGAGTAGTTGGCAAAGACATGTCGGAGGTGTATAGAGGCACAGGGCACAGCACTGAAAAAAGTGGGGGCTAAAACCCCCTCAGCTTCCCCCGTAGTGCACCGCCTATAGACCATATGCAGCGTAGCACTGAAAAAAAGTGGGGCTATAGCCCTCCCCCCAGCGCCCTATGGTGCGCTGCCCATTGACCAAACGGTCAATTCTCACGANGTAGCACTGAAAAAAAGTGGGGCTATAGCCCTCCCCCCAGTGCCCTATGGTGCGCTGGCCATTGACCAAACGGTCAATTCTCACGAACCGCCCCACCGAGAGAGGATCCCGTCTAAAGTGGTATGATAGACTAAAAATCATTAAGCTTGGGAAAGAGTGACAGTTGATTCTTTCACACGTCGTGTAACCCAGCAAGAAATGACACTCCTCAATATGAAAGCCGCTTGTGCGATTTCACAAAAACAGGAAAATAGAAGTAATCACTGAATTCCAACATTGGGCCCTCTCTGCGTGAGCGGCCCTTTATAATTTGTCAATAAAAACACGAAAAAGGTGGTCACTTAAATGTCACCAATGGCCCCCTTCAAGGACTGCTTAAAGGCGAAGGCAACCTTTTTCCATGTCATTTTGAGCTAAAATAAGGTTGGTTGGTTGGTTATCCTAGACATATTTTCCACTTAATTACAGCTTTTCGTAATTTTATTAATTACTCGTCCGATACNTTTGAGCTAAAATAAGGTTGGTTGGTTATCCTAGAAATATTTTCCACTTAATTACAGCTTTTCGTAATTTTATTAATTACTCGTCCGCTCTTCCGGAAGTGACGTTTTAGGAGGCAAGCATTTCGCGCCAATTTCTTTTCATATAGTCTGACTGTGAGAGCTGCCGAGTCAGTCATTGTTCTACCTCAGTTGTGTTAAGTTCCGTCGTCGTTTGCTTTAAGTTCATTTATAAGTCAGTCAATATGCCACACTGTTGCTGCGTACCAGGATATACTAATTATCGGCTCACGCGTGCTTTGGGAGTACCTTTGCATCGCTTTCCGATGGATGACACACTTCGCCGTACTTGGCTCGTTCGTGTGAAGAACGCAGCGTTACCCGTCCACGCAACGTACAAAGCAGTGGAGAATTACCGTGTGTGTCACAAGCACTTTCTGCCGTCCGATTACGAAAGGGATTTGTACGCTGAACTGATGAAGGTCCCTGCGAAACAACGTCTGAAGAAGGTTGTCATTCCGTCTGTGTTGATTCCCGGCAGTGCCCCGTCGCCACCCTCGAGAAGTGTATATTTGAAGCGAGAAACCTCGCGAGCTGTGGTCAGTACAGTGACTGGAGCCAGTGGAGGCACTTCATCTACTGTCACCCGTGCCTCCGAACGTACCCCCAGAGCGTGCAATTCCTGGAACCAGTAGTGATTCGCTCTGTGCTGTTTTCTCCATCCCAGAGCCTCTAAGCAGCCCTGCAGCGATATTGAGTAGTGGGAGTGATTACAGGCTCAGTTCGACACCCAGTGAAGAGGACAGTTTGTCGTCCAGTGAACAGATCGGTGAGCCAAACTTTGATAAGTTTATTGTGGACTTGTCTTAAGTGTTGGAGCTATTTAGAAGGTGCCAAGTGTGTGGCGAGGGAGTCACACGACACGATGTAAGCAGTTTGGGTGCTCAGGTCACCATCTAGTGGGAGTGTGTCAAGGGAAATTCTGGCAAGTGGGACAGTTGTTCCTCTGTCCGTGGTATGCCGGAGGTCCACTTAACCATGTCCAGTAGTGGCTTNTCCTCTGTCCGTGGTATGCCGGAGGTCCACTTAACCATATCCAGTAGTGGCTTGGCCTCGTCGAACTCTGAACAGCAAAAGCATTCCATTGAGGTAGGCATAACAACGCACACAGTGCATGTGCACCAAGATGTGTCACCACGTACGTCTGTCCTCAATAGCCGCCTCGTTTCTCTCAACAGCTGCCTGTGCCTGTGCGTACTCTGCCACGTTATACTTGGGCTCAAACATGTACCCACCCACTGAATGTCCTTGAAAAAATTCCTCGTCACCACTGCTGTGAACAAGGTCTCCGTCACTCACACTCCTGTCACTGTGATACGGGTCACCGACTCCAGCCACTTTCAGCTTGCAACACACTAAACAATCCCTAAATCCAACGTAGTTGAGTTCTCTACTAACCTATCTTGCCGCAGTGGAAAGTGGTGGCGACAATTGTTGAAAAACAGCACAAAACAAAAGTAGAATAGATCAGATTCGCACGGTAAAGTCAACGCAAAACCAAGTGGCGGGAAACGCTTGCCTCCTAAAACGTCACTTCCGGAGTAGCGGACGAGTAATTTATAAAATTACGAAAAGCTGTAATTAAGTGGAAAATATGTCTAGGATAGCCAACCAACCTTATTTTAGCTCAAAATGAAATGGAAAAAGGTTGCCTTCGCCTTTAAGTCACTGAACGGGAAAACGCTGTCATGTAGTGAAAATGGAAGGCAGCAGCAGGCCAGTGGGCGTGTGTGATAACTCGAATTTCTAGTCTCTTATTATGAAAACTATTGAAGGCAATTATCAGCACTTGCAAAGAAGAATTTTGAAGTATGAAGAATTTCAACAGGAATTAGCTGTAGTCTTAGTCGTGAAGCTGCCGACATTCCAGCCACGGCTATTGGTCCGTTGAAGCAAGTGCATGTACACGAATTTTGAAGAATGGCAAAGAAACGTTTTGTGTTGACGGAACTGTCCTTGGGGAGGAAATGAGGCATTTGATAATGAACAACTATTGTGGATTAATTTGGGATAACACCTAGCAAAAGTAACTTCCAAGTATGCAATACTGTGGCGGAATTAAGAAATATAGTTATGACAGTGCTAACTGTAGCTGTGTGCGATTTTTGCCGAAATATCTAACGTTAGACTTACAGCAGGCCCGGGATATGCTTGAGAGCCAAAAAGTGTGCTAAAATGGTAGAAA
>NMRA01001261.1:7508-33216 GCA_002633005.1 Phoronis australis | reverse complement strand
TAATTTTTTGCAAGAATTATTCCCCCCCATCTATTGTGAATCGGTGCAATCAAAAGTCTCAGCAAGCCCTGTAGCCCCTATGGGCAAGCCTTGAAAAGACATCTATGAGATTTAAAACAATTAATCAATTAATTGAATTTCAGAGCGTAGTCTATAATAATGCCGTTGGTTGAGAGCAGTGTGGCTCCTTGTGAGGATTGATATACCAAGATCCAAAGTATTCCAAATAAAGTAGTTTTCAATATAATCAAGGCCTGTTGTATTATCTGTGTACTCAGAATGGAACTCAAAATCATTATGACTTAGATTTGTTTATTTTTGTGCGCTCTCTTATATTATGGTTGAATCGGATGAGTGTCACGTTTTCAGTTCGCACTTGATAACCCCTAGATATGAGCTGCAAACTCAAAAATTTCGAGTTCACGTGTAAACTCATAGCTTTAACACTGGGGTCATCAGGTGCAAAATTGGATTAGACATCTAAGTAAATGACAATGTAGTCACACACAGAATAAGAGGCACTTATCATGAGTTTGTACAAAAGAGGAATAGGAAAAGTCGAAAATAATTCTGGGTTCAGTTTTGAGTACTATGGCATCAGACTCCAGGCTCGGGACTGGAATTTTGAAGTTTTCGAAATTTTTGCAAAGTGCTGCTCGATATCCATTTCATTACCAGTGGCTAAAACTAGTCTCTTTATGTTGACTCTACTGAGCAACTGATCTGCATGAAATTTATTAATAAGGTTCGCTTTTCTAAAAAATGAAAGACCCATGTTAACTTTTGGGCAAATTCCATTGGTGCAGTGCCTCCTGGTGGCTATTTATAATGTCCTCCATGTTCTATTCAGTTATTGCATTTTCAAAGCTTATGATGTCTAACTCAAACTGTTGTAGAACGACTCTGAAATGGAGTATATACAATTGCAGAAACAATTGTTCAACACCAATGATCCTTAGAACGACTGTGTAAAATTTTCAAGTGCTAACTTCTCTTAGATAAAATCCATGTTATACACAATAAAAAACTGACACAATTCTGCAAAATTGTGCAGAAACACTGATTTCCATGGGTGAGTCTGTTTTACTTGAACACAGTTCAAAACCATGAAGAGCAGACTGTACAAGCAACCAGCTGGACAAAAACAAAAAAAAACAAAGCTATACTGTTCGGGACTTTTTGTGTTTGGACTAAATATTCAATAGGCAAATGCACTATATGCATCTACAGGGATCTATTTCACGAAAAGCAACTTAAGATTGAAATTTGGTCCTACGCTCCGCACGACTATATTTCTGAAAAACAATTAAATCTCACTTGAGAATCTACGTATAACTCCTAGTTACTGAGAAACTTCCTTTAAATTATTTCCAAACTAGAGTCTAATACGCTGACAGTGAGTTGGCTTAATCCTTTTCAGCTATTTCATAAGAGCAAATTTCTTTCTTAAGAATTCAGACACTTTTCATGAAACAGATCCCTTTAACTGGTTGCATGAAAGTCCCAAATAGGGACTCAGCAGAATAAGGCCTCTAATCTTTTTGGCGTATTTGTGTCTTTATGGACTCACAGATGCAATATTTTTCTATTATTTCATCTTTATTATGAGCTGCTTTTTGATTAATGACATTTTCTAATAAAATATAACTAAAAACTGAGCCTAGAGTTCATTGAAAATAAATAGGGACTCAGTCGTTAAGTTGAGGGTGTTGCATGAAAAGACCCCTACTTATTTTCGATAATATTGACAATTCAAGGAAGAGGTCACTCTCAATTTGTATCAAAGTCAAAAGTTGATTTAGTAATTAAACTAAAACAATGAAAGAAAGGGCAATCGATGTTTTCACAACTCCAAAAATACCCAGTAGATTTGGGACTGTTTCATGCAGCCAGGCACTGGTCTAGGAACATTCATACTGTCTTCAAACCAATGCATGGTTTTCTATTTTTCAGCTCTTGCTTGTTCTAAATGGCGTACCACAGAACCGAGCACTGGCCTAGTCTATCCACAGGATGTTTGGTTCATACTATCCAATTACATCCACCCAGAGTCTGTGGCCACATTCGCATGTCTGTGCTGCGGCTCTCACCAGGTGGTGCACACTGCCTCATTCTGGAGGAACATCTATAAAAGGTAACTTGAAGCTAGTATGCCTCTGCCATCCATCAAAAATAATTTTGGATTTAGACAATTTACCTGTGTGATTTATTGGAAATGGTTTTAATGTGTTTTTCACTCGGGTTAGATGTGATTTCTGTTGTCTAATGAATCATGGCATTTGTGTTAATTTTTTTGCTCTTTTGATGACATTGCGTAGGGTGTAAACTCAAGAAATTTCCACTATCACAATCTAATCTAGAATGACGCTTGATTAAACTTGTCAAGCAAGCCTTTTGTGTTTGTACACAATACTGTGGTCAGAGCTCACACTTTGTCTCAGAAAATTCATTAATCTAATTTCTCTGACAGTCACCCGTTTTTCTCCATTCAAAGTTTTTTGTTGATGTATTTCTTACAAAACACATCTGCTTCACGGCAGTTGTTGAAAGTTGTTTGCCTTTAGTATTTTTTTAATATCGGTTAGTGTCAGGCGTGCTGTTTACAACATAATTGCTGGATTACATGAGCATCAGATGAAAGCAGACACCAAGAGAGCTGGACCATGTAAACACTGGTTTGCCACTGTCAAACTGATAAGGACACGACTGTTTCCCGACAGGCCGATCAGTCAGTCGGGATATTCATTCCACAGCGTGGTTGCGTTACGAAGTAGCCTACTCAATTTGGTGATAATAGCATGTTCCGCTCATAATCACAGATGTCCGTAACTTTGCAACGCAGCCATTTTGTGTAGTGTCGGCTTGGGATGAACAAGCAGCTTGTTGAGAAAAGGTTCATTAACTTAGGCTGACTGTCTCATACTTGCGTGATCCAAAAGCAATGTGACTGCAGTTTTCTAGGTTTTCTCATAGGGGTGGACAATACACATTTTTAGCAACTCGATTAGATACTTTTTAGGAGGAATTTGATTATCATTTATTTGATTCTTGTTTGTGAAAGTAATTCGTTTTTTTCTCAAATATAAGTAGCTAACTTACCAACCACTAATAACAATTTTAGGAATAAAATTGTTAAATGTGATAAGATTACAACTAATGAATGAGTCCTGTACAGTGACGGATTTAGAGGGGAGCAAGGGGGCCATGGCCCCCCCTAAAATTCTCCCAGATTCCATTTGGCAGTTCGGGGATGCGAATGTCTGACCGGCAAAATCCTGGCTAATACTCTCCCCTTCCCCCCCCAAAAAAAAACTCTAAATCCTGGATACGCCCCTGGTTTATTTGTTCAATATCTCAATAATACTCGTAAAAAGATACAAATGTGTGGTAATTCTGTAAGTCTTCTAATGCCGAAAATTGACACTACGAATCTAATCGAAATGGCCTTGGCATGATAATATTGAATGAAATCGGTCACTCCTGCATCGCGATTCAGTTAATTGTCATACCCTCAGCTTCTAACATTGTGGCGAATACCCAGAATTTTTCAAAATATTATCTGGTAGTAGCTATGGTAACAGAACTTGAACGCTGAAAATCATTAATTTGGTCCTTCGTATCTTATTTGGAAATATCAGAAAATAAGATTTCACTCATCAGCCATGTTGTATTGGTGAGATCTTGTCATAACCTTTGTCGCTTGATCTGCCCCGAGTGGCTCTTGTTAAACTATACAATCAATTTCCCACTGCTATATTGTTGACTGAATGCTGATGCAAGTCGCTTCTACATAAGTCGCAGAATTTACTTGATTGCAGATTCTATACACCATCGAAAGCCAACAGAACAAATTTACCATCTGATCTCAAACTTGGATGTCTAGACACAAGGTACGGCTTACAAGCCAGAGTGGTGAAGGCATTGCACTACTTGTACGAGCCTCTTAGGTGCCGGTTAAAGGACTACGCTCCCTTTCAATTCGAAGTGGACAGGTTAACCAACAAAGACTTCAGGTGTACAGTGACATGGCATTGTATGAGGAACACTAACAAGTGGCAGTATTACTTCAAGTTGAAAAAGGATGGTAGCAGGTCGTCGTGCCTGGTTTACAAGCGTAAGAACGACACGACATGTGACTTGTATGCAAACGAAGACTCGGGTTGTTATGTGATACAGGCATCGTGCGTGAACTATATCCACCTTCCGTCAGCTATGGGTATGAAGTTGAGTCAGATCGTTATGTCTGTCAGCCCAGTCTCCTATCGCTATTACAAGCTGAAGATGGTGTTTAGCATTGCCGGTGACAACCACGAGATCGTCATTGACCCCATTACTTCACTGGTTGTGTTGCCCTGGTGGCATCCGATGTATTCGAGCATGCAACGGTCAGTGGGCAGGACGTCCCATTGTGATGCAGTATTTTAATGAAGCACCAGACGTGAATGGCTGTGAAAATATGGGAGCTTGTTAAAATTATTTTTGCCAGGTCATCTAACTTTTAAGTAACGAAACTAATGATGTGTATTCACTGTGATTAATATTGGACAAAAAACTTGTACCAAAAGTCATATTTTTCAACTGAATCTTCAATCTTATTTAGAATTTTTTCTCTCGTTTTACTGGTGTATGAACTCAAGCTAAATGTCTTCAATTTTGGACTTGTGTTCACCAAAGTTTGCAAAGATGACTACTGGATTTTTGTACAGACACGCTTGTCTTTAGGTATGTCCAGGGGCACAAAAAGGAAAGTTTTCGGCAAATACGCTCAATCATACATCGGGGGAATTCACGGTTGAATTCTAAAGCTAATGCTTCTAGTTTTAATTTGAAAAGAACACCAGAATCATCAGTAAAATAATAATACATCTGCAATGAGATGTATCGACTCTTGGATTCAATTGGGACGCCAGCTACAGTATCATACATACAAATACACATTCATCACTTTCAAATACATACCCATGCATATATTTGGATTTTTATGCTCAAACTGGTATTTAAGAAACATATGCCCCTGGCTTGTCTGCAGAAAACTCTGGTATGTAGTAACATCTCAATGTAAGTCAAACAGAAAAAGTACTTGTTGTCTGACTTACTGTAGCTCATGTTCTGAAATCACATTCTAGATATAGTTTTAAAGTTAGGAGTCGTCATCACACAAATGTTCAGAGAACTGTGAGAAGATAATAGATTAAATGACCTGCAGCTAGCAAATGCAACCTCAGAGTTCCAAGTCCTCGTGAAGTGAGATTTTGCGAGTTGTAGCCAAGTCGGAAGAAGTCAGACAAATAAAAATTTCAATCTTTAAAAAAGAGCAACATTTTTGGCAAATCCAAACACAAGCTCACAACAGGTATTAAACAGCTAGGAGTGCATGGGTGTTGTTTTGGCAACTGGTTGGGCCGCCATGAGGCATGCACAGACAATGTGTTCTTGGTGATCGTATGCTTTCACCACAATTTTTAAAGCAATTTGCAGAATTGCAGATGTGTTTTTGCCAAGGCAACATGCTTGCCATTATTGTTCGTCAGTTGGCTTGGAGTGCTGCTTGCCAAGACCCCTATTGGGTTTTTGTGTCTGCTTTCAAGCTCTTTGACTGATCTTAATGAAATTTGGCAAAAAGGATCTAGCCAAGAATGGATGACACCAGCCCAATTCTGTCCGAATTTCATTTTGTTGGACAGTTTTTTGAAAGTAAGCAGCTGTGTTCTGCCAAGTTCCTAGTGACATTTTCCAACTTTCAGATGAACGCTGCAACCTATAGGGCCTTCAGTGGTAACTTTGTCTTCGTTTTTCCATGAGGGCAAAATGGTCGTTATGTTATGTTATGTTATGTTAGGGTCTTCAGCGACTGTTACGGTAAAATCTGATCAATGTCGCACAAAAACAATTGCCAAAATTGGTATTTTTTCATTTTTCTAAAGGTTCTCATATTCATTTGAATGTCCACGATTTCTCAGAAACATTGTCTGAATGTACTAGAGAGGTATAGCATAGACCTTTAAAATGGTATAACATTTATTTGGTGCTGTTTATCTTTTATTGAAGAATGAAAACATAAAATTTCACTTGTCGGCCATATCGTGTCCTAAATTTGTGAGATTTTACCCTATTTAACTACCATACTGTTATCAGCGATTTTTTCACTGATTCGGGTACGATCAACAATTAAACGTGCGTCCAACTCAACATACATCTTCCTTAGCTTAAAGTTGCATATCACTCTTTAACTGTCTAAAAACGAATACAACTGATCTCCTAATATTCCTGTCTTTAAGAGGGTTCTGCTTCGCTTACCAAATAGAGTTACAAGCAATGCGTACATATGCCATTTTCGAATAGGCAGTTTTAGAGTTGTTGGGAAGCATTTTCTGATAGTTTCGGTGTCCTCTCGCTAACGGAAATAGAATCCTGTCACTAAGGAGTATTAGTATGAGGCTGATTTTATGAAAGTAAGAGACCGATTTTTGTTCTTGGCCACCTAATCATGGCGAAGTACGTTTTTGAATTACTTTGTGATGCAACTCAAATTGCATCAAGTGATGCGAAAATGTAGCATCGTGCAAACACTACTAGAATTGTTGCTTCTGTCCGCTTAACTGCACGGACAGAATTGTCACTTACTGTAAAGCCTCAGTTTGCCGTGTTTATCATCCGGCTAAAAACGAAAATCGAATTGGACGTAGTACTCTCAAATTAGGTATCTCTCATATTCCAACGTGGAATGGTATTTGGTCTAAATCAAGCCCCTTCAATCTATCTCCATACACAGGGACAGGTCCAGGATTTTTAGTAAGGGGGGAGCTGGGCAGAGTATTCGGCGCGTCCGTATCCCCGAACTGCCATGTGGAATCTGGGAGAGTTTGGGGCATGCCCCCCATTTAAATCCGCCACTGATACAAAATGACTTCCCTGTCCACGCTGTTCACCATGATGTTCTGTAATGTCTTCCCCGCGTTTTCCCATTGGATATATGTAGCGCTTCTAGATTTGTCTTCGTTTCTCCCGAGTTAGCGCGCAGTTTTTGTCCGCGGGGGGCAGGGGGTTATTGCCCCCTGCCTAATACACCTACATCAGGGCAAAAAATTTCTCAGTGTCACGGACGTCGGTTATCACAGTCATCAACGGGAGACTTGTTTAATACTGGTCGGGCGGCGATAGCCCGTTTTAATCTGGAGAAACTTAAGTGTATATGATATGCCTCGACTGGGATTGCTGGGTTTAGTTAGGCACTCCACGAGTTTCAGTATCTGACATGGGATGAGTGTAATGGGAGAGTACCGGGCTCGAGATTTCATCTTTGTGCTCGAAATCAAAATTATGTTTTATATTTTCCGTAGAACAAACTCAAGTTGAATGCCTATTGTTCTGTACTTGAGTACAATGTAGTTTACTACGCGACTCCGTTGTCTAATCCAGCATTGAAGGTCTAGGTTCGACTGTGAAGCCGAAATTTCAAGCTTTTACCAGATTTTGGAATTTGGACTCTCAAAAACCGTAATGAACTCAAGCGCAGGATTATGGCCACTTACCTGGTGTTTGCACAGAAGTCTAGAATGTCTCAAAAATCGCGACTTTTGATTTCGAGGATCAGACACTGAGACCCCGGCCTCAGAACTAGTAGAAGAGAGTGCTGTCAAGGGCCCAGGTTCTAATCTATTTACTCGAAATAGTGTTTGGCATTTTCTACTCTACTTTTGTGCGAATTCAAGATAAGTGTCTATAATTATTCTATGCTTGAGTGCATAATGACTTACGTGGACAATTTTTAGTCCCAATTTGCAACATTAAAGCTAAAAGTTCGCGTCTGTAGCACGAATGTAAGGGTCATCAAGTGCAAACTTGGACTAGAAACTCATATGCGTTAACTATAATGTATTCGATCACAGTCTGATAAACACTTATCTTGGGCTCGTGCAAAAGTGGCCAAAAACAATTTCGCGTTCGTTTCGAGTACTAAGATTAGATTCGGGCCCAGGAGGAGTAACGGCTTTGATCATAAGCCTTCAGTTGCCGGTATTACGAGGACTTATTTCGCTTGCGCGGGTCAGTTTTGAAAACATAATCATATAGAAACTTTGTATTAATTTATGGGAAATGGACTACGCGAAACCAAGTTGGTGGAGCTGAGAGCGCGGTACTTAGTGAGAGAAAATCGGTTTCAGTGTATGTTTTTATATTTTAATGTTAAAAGTATAATGTTAATGCATAGGTTACTTTATGCGACTGAAAACAATTTCTAAATACATGTAATGGATGAACCAGAAGCGGATAAACTCCGTCGGCTATCCGGAAACCTGTACGGTGTCTAGCACAGGTTCCCCTCAGGATATCGACCCCTCCCCCCTTGCAGGAAGTGGTGAACATTAACAGTTGACAGCCAGCGTCAAAGTTTGGATGTGTGTCAGAAACACCGTTTGCATAAAAGAAACCCAAAGGCAAAAACACGTGGTTAACTTTTGTGTCCTAGTCACTCAATGCGGCAGACAATTTCCTAAAAAAATACTTTATTACAAACATACAGTAACAACCTACACTTTTTTCTAGAGCGTAGTTCATCAAAGAAGTTTCCTAAAAGTGCTCTAAATAGAAAGCCGCATTCAGCCCCCAAATCAAATTTTGTTTTAAACCACTACATGTAACTGTTGCCAGAAGACCAACGCAAAGCGCTCATGGATCGCGTCTCAGCACCGCCAGGGATGCTTTAGGGGAAACCTTGCCACTGCACCACCACGACTGAATTTCACTCATAATTTGATACTGAGAGACCTACTTGTTTATGGTTCACAGCGTTTGCGTGCGAAACCTACTTCTTTTTGTAATGTTTATTACACTTTTTATATTTTGTGCAATCAGTTCGTATAGTCAATTGCCCAAAAGACCAAATCCGTTATTTTGTGTTGGCATTAATGACGCGATTGGTTTGGAAATCGTCTTAAGGTTTGACAAAGAGAGAAATATGAGTTCCTGAGTGATTCACTAAGGCATCGACTAAAATTCACATCTTACCATCAGCTTCTGTTTTTTCATCGTCACTCAGATTCTATTTTCTTTAAAAAATGAAGTAATTTTCTTCATTCCACAGTGAAGCAGACGACGGAAACGGAGTCGTAGTGCACAGCGCCACTGCCGGTCGCCTGGGATATCGCGGGAGAGCCAATACCAAGGAGTGTACTAGGCTCCTTGCCTATACTTAGCCATAGTTCCGTTACGATTGAGCCGTGTTCCGAATTTGACACTTGAAATTGGATCTGAGCCCCCCCCNCGACGGACCTATCAGTTCACCCAAGGGACAAAGTCCAGATATCCCTGTTCGCCGACAAGTGACAAACAAGAGACAGTTGTCCAAGCACGCCTCCAGCGGGCATTATCAAAACTGGAGGACTGGTGCTCTATCTCAGTGGCGCATCAAACTCAATGCTGCAAAATCACAGGTCATCCTGTTCCACCGCAAACGCAAACTACGACCGTTCAGTCTTTCATTACGGGTGTCAGGCTCACACCAAAAGCAGAGGCCACCGTCTGCTAGGGGTAACCCTAGATGAAAGACTCACGTTACGATCTCACGTCGCACGCGTGTGTCACGGTGACCGTCAGCCTCCACAACCAGAGTCAAGCTTAGGCCAGTATTGATTCAAGGGCACAGGGTGGGGCGCTTGGAGCGACTGCCTACTGCTGATCTACAAAATGTTCACCAGGCCCCTGTTCGAATATGATTCGATCGATATTTCAACCTGTGCTTCTTCCACAATTCAAAAACTACAGAGAATGCACAACTGGGCGCTGAGAACTGCCCAGATTTTCCCAACCAACATAGGCCCTACTACAGGCGTAGCCTACCGTAAACGAGCTCGTCGGAATGCATACTGCCACCGCTAAGCCACATTTCCGTGACAAGCCTGTTCCAGGAGCACCATGGGTTCTGGCCCTGCTCAACTGGTAACTGTCCCGACGGGGCAGTGTAAAGACAACCAAGGACAAACATGATTGCTGTTGCCATTAAGCCGGCTTTATGTGAGTCAAACTGTCCCGACGAGGCAGTATAAAGACATCCAGGACAAGCAAAAAAGCTGTTGCCACTAAGCCAGCCTCATGCGCGTCAAAGAAGTCAACAATGCTGTTGCCATCCAGCCAACGTCTCATCAAAGAAGAAGAACAACATCGCCTGCCAGCCAGTTCCACGCCGTTCGCTCTACGTCCACACCCAGCGAGGACCGTGACAGAAGGCGAGATCGTCCATTCTTGCAAACCTGTCCGAGGGCTTCGCCGGCCTCATCTGCTACAATGAAATTATTAAGTCCAGTAGTGAAGGTTGTTAAATCACTGTCATAGTTTATTCAGATTTGCAGAGTTATGGTTGGCAGTTGTCTGATGTGATATTATTTTGACGGTTTGTTTTGAACCTTTTTCCTCAAGTTTCATTCTATGTGTTTTTTCAACCGGATCTTTAAACAGAACCAGTGCATTTTTGTGGTGTTTAGGTAGATTTAAGTGACCATACTAACACTTAGTACTTACTTGTTTTGACCTATTAGTATTTTAAAAGAAAATATATGTCTATGATTATTGTAGAAATTGCTTTCATCTTGTTGATTTCTTTGAGAGACTTTTATACTATCAACCAGTCCGAAATACATTGTCCACGATTCAGTGATGATTTAGTCTAATATATTCCAAAAGTAATTCGTAGGAAATGGGTTTGTAATGTTGATTTCCGTAAAGCAGTATTTCATATCTTGTTGTATGACCAATTTTGAGGTATGTGTGATAAAAGATTAATATTATTATAGAAATGCTACAATATTGTTGATCCCTGTATAATCACTTCATGGTCAATTTAGTATTGATATAGTGCCGAAAATAACCACAATTTGCCAAAATGACATACAAATCACCTTCGGCTCAAGCGGTGCCTCGGTTTTCTCCAACAATTGGAAGAGACACTAGCCTAAACGTTCACCTGCCCTTCTTCCTCAATATGTTACGTCTTGAACTCATGTCTCTGTTTTCACATTGGAAGTAAAATCAATGAAAATTCATCAATTTTTCACCTTGCGTGGCTTCGCTTCTCGCGCCAAGTTTGGTTCTCGATCGCCTTCTTGGCGTTCTTGATCGCGGGTTGGCCGGAATGTGAACGAGCTAGCTCATTTTTGGGGGTCCGTTTGGGGTTTCTCACGAACCCTTTCCAGAGTGCAATTTGTCTGTCATGGGTCTTCCGGTGTTCACTGCATTACTGTTGTTCCTTTTAAATCAGTTTTAGCTGGTATCTCGAATAACTAATCTAACTCGTTCACCTATGCTAAGTGCTCTGGGCTGCCGGTCTAACGTGGTCGGTAATTATAAAGTCTGGTAGATAATTGGCCTGCATGTTGTCCAACCAGACAAAAGCTTGCGCTCGGGCTCGGGGGCAACGGGTCCCCATCACTAAAACAAAAGTAGAGAACGTCGAGACAGAAGTTCACTAAAACGCCAGGAACTATCAATTTTTTTTAGGCTGCAGGGTGCGTGCATGGGAATGTATAAGATGTTGCCAAGATATTAATGAGTTAAGTCGCTATGTACGCCAAGCTTGTGAATGCCAACAGTGCCTACGTGGTCAAATACTGTCTTTTGATGCTTGATAAGTCATGCATGTTTGTATACTTTCTTTACATAACCCTTCTGGCTCTTTTTGTACATAGTAATTTCTCATTTATATCTGTCACTATAGCACTAGTTCTAATGTTTTGCTGTTAACCTAATTATACTGATGTCAAATAAACATTTTACTTTCTTACTTACTATGTACTAAATGAATACTAGTAGCGTATCAGTAGTCAGCTGTCCAAGTTCATACATGACGTAATAAATGAGTATCGTATCAATGTTAATGCGCTGACCCACAAATTAAGCCAGAACATCTGCACACATGCTACATAGCATGTAGGTTTGCCAGCGTCTCGGGTGTATTTCGTTGTCTCAATTGTGTAATGTAAACTGTAAAATTTCATTATCACATGAGTAATATTGGATGTACATGAACATCAAGTGATTAACGTCGAGTTAGCCGTTCTAAGACTGAGACAGGCTGGCGCATGTCTATGAAGTAATTGCAACTTCAAGAAAGCGAGAAATGAAACGGCGTCGCCATAATAGAGGTCAACATTGCAGTTTATTAACTCCTTCATGTTGGTCTATAACTCCATAGTCTGTCCAAATCATATAGTAACGGCGGTTATCGCAGAACCAGTCCAAACAAACCTGGCTTAGCACATACACCGCTGTAACCATCGCCAAAAGCAGTCCAGTGAACTGTATCCCTGCACGTATGCTATCCCAGCAATCAAGTGTGGCGAGTGTTTCACGGGTACGCACTATTCCTGGCGGTATTTCGACCTCTGCACTGTCGTTGTGCCCTCCTGTCGCTACAGTCTTCAGAAAAAACTTGTAGTGAGTTTCTGGAACCAGTGTCCCAAGCAACTGGATTTCAGACACAGTCATGGTTTCCCAGTAAGAAACGCTTATGTTTCTATCCGTTGCGTTGGCTTTTAAGACCACTCTGTCTCCCGTAGGAAAGTGTCCTGCAGTATACTTCACACAAATCAGCTCATAATGGTCGATGACAGTTTGGTTCTGAGGCTTGTCAAAAAGTATTGTTATGTCAGTATCAGAAAGAACACTCAACACTATTGACGTTCCCTTCACGGCTGGCGCCGTGGCTAGCTGAACTGCTAGATGGTTGTGGCAGGAATGAAGACAAAATACGATGAAAATAAAACGAGCAAAGGAGCAGTAAAGGTTCTCCATAAAGACAGCAACCTATCCGCCGCGGAGAGATAACTGCCAGCGGCTTGACTACGTCCTCGATCCCAGCCTGTAAATAGCTTTATGCTTTCCGGTTCCCTTGAAGGTCACTTGCCTTCCTGCCAGCTGGCGACGATACATGATGTACCGTGGAAATCTGAATTCGCGCCCTGATTAGTGGGCAAGATAAATTCTAGGTCGTCGACCCAGAAGAGCCCATTCCGGTGAGGTTAGTCAAACACAATAAGGTGGTTGGTAAAAACTTGGCAATTCGTGCTGGTAACTTGTCCACTTTACATGACGACCCGAGAGGAACGAAGGTTGTTTTAGCGTTACTATTTCGGTCCTCCGTTTTCTGAAATGAGCTCAGTCCTGCGTTGGTTAGACTTTGGGGGTATGTGATAGCAACTGCCTGGGATATGCACTGCCGAACTTGAGTTCCAGTCTGTTCTTGAGGGCCTGCCTGAGATCTAGAATAAAGCGGGGTATAAGGCCGTACAAGTTTGTCCCGACGGATTCGTAGGCAGTAGTCCATATCGCGAATGGGCCAAACGTGTTTTTGATCCCAATGTGACACATTTTGAGCAAAACCAAGAGCTTGTACAAAACAAATGCCAGTGGCGGATTTAGGGGANGGGGGGGGGGGGCAAGGGGCCATGCCCCCCCCTTAAAATTATTCCAGATTCCATACTAGGCAGTTCGGGGTTGCGATATCTGACGGGCAAAATCCTGAATAATTCTCTGCCCTTGTTCCCCCAAACTCAAAATTCCGAATCTATCTGAATTCCACCTTTCCACAAAGCCATATCGTTAAGGGTGGTTTTGCTAATCATTGGGAAAAAGAGGTCGAAATTCATATGTTAGGCAAATCCGACACGCTAGTGGACGATAAAGCGTCCACTCTTTCTACCCACTAGAGTCTTGCATGATCATATTGAAATTTGACATTTCTTATGAAACTGATCATGACAGATGATGAGCTTCGGCCACCCTAAAATCATTCCAGATTGCATTTGGCAGTTCGGGGCCGGGTGCGAATGTCTGACAGGAAAAATCCAGGCCAATACTCTGCTCTGGCACCCTCTAACTCAAAATCTGGCATCTGCTCCTGGCACGGGGAACATTTTTGACTATACCAACAAACTATTCGTTTTAGAAACAATGAAAAGCACATAGGGACAAATCTATAAATTCGAGCTGGCACATTTGGCAGGATTTCATTCATACAATCCGACAAAGAAGACGTAAAGCGTGTGAACCGTTTTTCTTTGTGACAAATACCACGCAAACTCAGTCATGAAATACGACGTCGCTTTCGTAAAATGTAACAATTGGACATTTCTCGCATGCGCATTCGACGTAAATTGTAACCTTGTAACAACTTCTTACATTTTAAGAGAGGTCTAGCAACGTAAAATCATAGACTATAGTACATGGACCGCCAACTCCGTATACTTTCAATGGACGAAATCTGTGAAGTTACGCATTAAGCCCTTGCGTCATTATTCACTGGCGACACCTGGCTAAATTTTCTGGTGCAACTTCCGGCAAGTACGTCATCTGCTAATTATGGTCGGCTACTGTGTGGCCGGTTGTTCGGCCACACACGCGAAATGCAAAAGAATTAGCTCCCATACCATCCGAAGACCCCATAATCGGCTTTGAGAAGAAAAGCTTACTTCTTGTGTCAACGTGAATGGCAGTTGTTTCAGCAATAAGACTATATACGAAGGCGATGCCACCTGTAGGGTACATGATGAGCCAATCCCACTCCTAATGTAATACAAGGATCCCGTGCATAAAGGACACTAAGTATTGCCCTTCTGAAATATTACCGTATGCGCCCTAATAAGCGGCCAGGGTGCTTAGAAAAATCCGCTTCAGGAAGGGGGCATTATTATAGCCCAAAAGTGGTTGAAACCCGGTCTCCGAAACAGGTGAAATCGTAAGCTAGAATTCATCAAAGTTACGCTCTGTGACACATCTGTAACCTATGAACAGCGTTTCTACAAAGCTGCAGTGCATTGCTATCAAACTTTGTTGTCGACTTACGAGCATTTTTCAGAAAATACCACTGCCAAAAATTGCCTTGAATCAGGTTTCAAGCTCCTCAGCTTGGTTTAACTATATATTAATGTGCAATGCCTGCGCACGTCTAATAAATGTGTATCATGCAGCTACTGATTTAAACAAAGGTCTGTTGTTTTAATTTTGGTCCGGTATAAATAACGCCACAGACCTGGAAATCCAGCGAAACACTTCTACCTTACAAATCTGACAATCCCTAGTCTCAGAGAAAATTTGAGCACCCGGCAAAAGATACTAATGATGAAATTCTGGTGGTGATAATCATCCACTTTGTTTATTTACTTCACCTCAATTTGAAATACTCGGTAAAATGAAGCCCATTTGAGTAAGCATCACGTGGGTACCAATGCCAACCCAATATATGATAGAACCCAACAAGCTCAAGTTGCAGTCAAATCAGGATGGGCATAAATAAGGAAATTTACTGTAACAACAGATTGGCCAAGTAGGAATAAGATACAAAGTGTTGCTACAGTGCACACTTGCACGATACTTTGTCTATTATTTTCCCGCCGTAAATGCATGAACCAATCAGATCACCAATGGCGCAAAGTTTTCGAAATCAGCTCGATTTTTAGGGAGTCCTGTTTTACTGTTCTATTTATTTTCAAAGCTTTATTGTGTTGCATTTAGTTTATTTTCTGATCAAATCAATGAAGCCACCTAATATGAATGCATTCAACACAATTAATGCATTGTAAAAACCAAGTTATGCTCTATCAACGTTTGACAAAATCAGTACACCCCTTTCTTAAAAAATGGGTTAAAAGTTAGAAACAAAGGACACAAGTTTCCATCATTTGTAACGTCGATTTCCGACATTGATGTTGGGAACGGGAACAACAGTCTGGCGACAGCAACACGTAATCACACGAAGGCGATGATTTTCACAATTTGTTTCTTTTTCGTAGTATGTCTTTTTTGCCTATGGTTCAGGGCTACTTCTGAATCCAGGAACAAGAACTGAAAAAGGCAGGGTTCGTGATAACGTTGGAGAACGGTAACATTTATATATGGTGTTACAACTGTCATCGATATTGTCATCTCTTCTGTTTTCACCCAACCTTCCCAGATGAAAACTTGAATGAAGGGGACCTTCAGTACTTGAGTGAGCATGGTATACACTCCGAAACCCTATAGTCGTCCGCCTAAGCATAAAACCGGCTTGTTGTCTTACTCACCCAATTATTCCACTTCAAAGTTATGATCTGAATAGGACTTGATTTAACTCTCACAAATATATAGTATTCGTTGATTCAAACGTTTTCTTTTACTTAAGCCGAGTTGTTCAACTGTGCATTGGTTTTCGGCAGCCATTTTATAATGACACCTATGGTCGTCATGTGCTGCCGCCTTTTGAAAGGACAGAAAACCACACAGAAAAAGGCCAAGAAAATAGTGGAAAGTGGTTTACAGCAACTCTACTTCAACCACAAACTGTTTTACTGGTATGATATCGATTTTTAAATCGATTAAAATTGATTTAGAATTTCAGTTCTGGAAAATAAATCACAATTGTTTTATTCCAGGCAGACCTTACTTATTTTGTATTTGTGACCTCTTTATTTGACTTTTTGCTCTTGTTGTTCTTAACATCACTTATCTCTGCTGTCCTTCTTTTTCTTTTCAGTTTCTCTTCATTCTCTGTTAACACCTTGTCAGCCAAAACAGAACTGTAAGCCTTTGAGACTTGGTAGGCGGAAGTTGATCATTGAACCTCGATACAATTGTTCTAATAAATTACCCATAATTGTATTGTTTGATTTTTTCTCATCTTTAACAGGCTTCTGCATTCATAAATAAATAAATAAATACCCAAGTTGCATTTGAATTTTATTGCTCAATCTCTTCTTTTATTTTTGATTATGTCATGCTGTGTTGTATGTAACAAATGCAATATAGTGAAATAAAGTCAATGTTTTACTTTATTGGTGGCCATTCTCTATCAATTCAAGTATTTTAATTTTCTTCAAATAAATTCAAAATGCTTTAACCAAAATTTTCAACATAAATGTTGAGTTCAGTACTGTGTTTTGCAATAAAAAAACAAGTGAACAATATTTTGATGACCAAGGCGTGGGCCGAAACTGTTAAGCACCCAGCGTGTTCCATTTGTCTGCTGCGTTTTTCCTTTGGCCTAACAGATGTCGGTTAGTGCCTGGGACAAATAGATACATTGCATAAACAATCCCTGGGTTGCTTTTTGTTCCGTCTGAAGAAAATTTAATTTCGAAAATATCTTCTGAAAATGAACAAAAAAGTGCATTAGTAAAATCAACAAGTTTTTAAGTGGTCTCAAAAAAACAGTCGGTAAATGCATTAATTTTAGTCTCAGTTCTTCCATGCGTATTTCTCCCGAGAGGTTAGTACCTAACGTGCAGACGAGCGTTCCAAATTGGAACGCTAAGTCCCGCGTGGCAGCGCTGCACGCGAAACAAGATGGCGGACGACCTTTGGAGACTGACGACGAGAGGTAATCGGACTATACTGTGTTGAATTATTCAACGGTTCTTTTATGAACCATTTCACGCTATAGCTACAACCAACGGCCCTTTTAAGGGCCACTCAACACTTCCCAGAAGAACTGCTCACTTGAGAATGTTGATTTATAAACATACTTCCGTAGTTTTCTCAGTAGGCCTACGTGAACCATAAATCAAAAATTGTCCGATAATTATGCTGCTATTGGGCAAGCAGACGACACAATTAGTCGGCACCGAAGTTTGAATTTTGTAATTAATTACCAGTAGCTTTGCCAAAAGTACTCACAATACCAACACTTCTACTATTGAAAAACTTTGAAAAGCGTTTCAATGCCGAAATTAATATTTTTTTCGTTGTTTTGGACAGTAAAGTAGATGCAAGTATTTCTCGTCAAAATACACTAACCGGAAACTGCATCAGAAAGGTCAGGAGAGTTCAGCCCAGCACGTAAGGATATGCCGAATCTGTTGTCTATAATCTATGGTAAAATGCAACAATGACGTAAAACGTAGCAGTTGTTACGCTTTAAACAATTGTTACTTTTTACGGCGTATCAGTGCACTCTTTACCCAAGAGTATCCAGCGAATTTCTAGGCATTGACACCAAAGGCTCCGCCGGATTAGCACGGGTTAGCCACAGTCTGGCTGAAGCTCGCTTACCGGTAGGTGTTGGGGTAACAAAATCTCAAATATTAGCGTTGGGGTTATCTCATGAAAAGATCGATTGTCTATGATGACAGTCGATATTCCAAGTTAGTCGATAAAATATTAAAAGACTTTTGTGGAACACATAACCCTTGGAGACCCAAGCGACACAATAGCTTAAAAGTTTCTCAAAATGAATGCCAAAACGTCTTTCAAAGCATTGAGAAGTACTTAAGTTTAACGCGCGATTTTGCTGCTGTTAAGTTGCCAATGATAAATTCTTTAGCGAAGCCTTTCGGGGTTTAAAAATATTACCATGCTTATCCTATCTTGAATTGTTGTAACTACCCATAGGGTCCCAAAAGGAGACTTAAAATTTCTTGGTACTAAACGTAAGGTGTTTTGACTGCGTTATGTTGCGGTGGTCCTCCTGAAGCATTTTAGCAGAGTTGTGATCACGACAACATTGGGCATTTTTTAAGTATGTAAATTAAGGCTGCTATTATGATGCAAAATTCTGTTTCTGCTTATAACTTCTTTACCAAGTACCACAGGTAGATTATTTTGATGTTTTTACCTATGTTTCCAAGGTTAGTGAATTCAATGGAGCTAGTTTACTGGTGGATATTAATCGTGATTTTTCGTAATTTATGCAAGTGAAGGTCGCCATTATTCAAAAACCTACTTAGGTTTATAGCACCAAAAGTAAATTATATTGATGGCATTTTCCATGTTTATATGTTCAATTAATTTAATAAAATCATTGTGCAAACTTTTGCATGCTAAATTAGCATACTTTGTGCAAAAATCTTTTGCTATTAGTAACTGCATTACGGGAGCGCTTCATGAAAATCACCTTGGTACTTATACCCATATTTTCGAGATCAGTAAGTTTAATGAAATCAGCTTGCTGGTCATTACGTCATAGATTTGCATAACTTATGCAAATACAGTAAATGCAGACACAAATTATGCACATGAATCAAACAAATAACTACAAGGTTTCCAAGATTCATGTAATTCATTCTAGTTTTTCCACAGGACAGTATTGCATTAATTACTTAGTATCGTGTCACCAAGGGTTGAAAACAGTATCTGTGCACGTTGGAATTACGATCATCCTAAATTCCAGTCCAGGACCATCTGAAATCAAATCGCCACTGCATATCCTTACTCAAGGTCATACGGTGGGTTCTGGGTGCCTACTTAACTCTAATTTTACCACTACAGCACTGATGGCAAGATGACTTCTGGTTGCACGGCATGACTTGACTTGTGAATTGTGTTTAATTCCATTATATGGACTCAGATATGTACGATTTTCAATTTTCAATGAACTGATGACAATGTCCCCCGCCGGCAGTAGTGAATTCTGCACTTCCATTTGGCATGCCAATAAATTTCGTTTATTCTTGTCGATTTTTCTGTGAAAGTTAAACTCCAACACTAAATTTGAAACTTTTGGATTCCATGAACTTTTTCATTCTGATAGCATTAGTTTTTCCACCATACTTTATTGTAATCAAAGCCAGAGGTCCAAAGTACAATAACAAACATTGTTATACACAGCACGGACATACCTGCTCGATGGCAATTTCAGTACCTTAAACCAATATTTTATACATATGATAAAAATGTTTTGTAAACAGTAGGAAACTCCCGCATTCACTCAATACGGCTACATTGGAACAAAAAGTGCTCACACCAAGTACCATTTTACAGAATTTCACGTGAAAACGTTCTATACTGTTAATACCCTCAGATTTCAACCCCATAACAAATTGATGGATAATCATTTTATCTAATAACTCAAAACATAGACCGCGTGGTAGGTTTTGACATCGGTTACGTAATTTAGAAATGGCGATAAGACATTTTCTCCCTTGCTTTGAAAGTGTCGCCTTTGTCCAAGATAGTTTTGGAGTGACAACAGGCCAAGCTATTTACACTGGCTTACGACTTATACTGAGTGACTTCCGAAGTGCCACCATTTCTAAAAACAATTTTTTTAGACTTCTTAAAGATAATATGTCTCATTAAATCGTGAATATACATATGAAGTACTGGTTTACAAACAACCCCGCGTCTTCCGGTGTGTCGGAAACCATCCGAGATCTAGTTACCATTACAATCTCCTGAAAGTCTCCTTTTGCGAGACTATTTTATGTAAATGGGTTACCCTAATGAAATAAGGCAATTTTTATTATTTGTTCATTTCAATATCAAATAACAATTGCGTACTATTTTGAATTACTTGTTTTTGGTAAGGTAACACTTGTTTTTAAGTGGATCAGTTGTGGTGTTCGCATTAAAACCGGAATTCATTTACACTTATCCTTGATTGTACGTGTACACGCACTTCACTTGGTGCAACTTTGAATATCCACGGTTTCAATGAGACACGGCATCTTCAAGACCAAAATGCGTTTTTCGGCCGGGAAATCGAACGTATCCTTTCTGAATTCACATGGCTTCGTGCTAAGAATTGCAAGAGGACATTTAGATTACCCCATAATCCAGCAGCTGGCTGGTGGTTTGATATGTGGCGCACCCAGCAGAATTAATGAGGGGAAATATTATCTCTAGATCAAACAAACCATATAGGTTGTAAAAGTCACGCTCCTTGTACGCAAAATTAAAAATGCATTATTGCCCCCCCCCCCTCCCTATTGTGCTTATGGTGGTCTCGTTATCTAGAGAACCATAATGTCAGCAGCATGATGTCTCTGATCTGAACCAGCAAATTCTGTGGTGAGCAAACTGGTCGAGTTGCCCAATCTCCATCAGTGAGGGTGTCAACCTTGAATTTCTTTCATGTAGGCGAGTTCATTTTTCTTGTTTTGGCAACTGAATATCGAAGACGTGTAGTATTAACATTTTTGGGAAAAACTAATAAGGCCGTACAAAATTTACGAAATGTCGTGGTATCTCTCAATTTATGAGACAGGTCCCAGCATCTAGTTTCCGCCGAATATGACTTGACTTAGACTCAAAATTCAAAGGTTCTTTTGTCTCATTAAACTGTGAAATATTTATATTTGCAGCAAGCGCCACCTAACGACATCCTGGAGGACTGTGTGTACAAGTATATTCAGGAAAGAAACAACATTTAAAGAAATTGCGGTTTTATAGAAAAGACCACACTTAAAAACAAATGTAAAACCCCCAGCAATTCTAAATATTGCACAATCGTTATTTGATAGTGAAATAAACAAATAATAACGGAGTCTTGTTTCATTGGGGTAGCGAAGAAACCATACTCATTTACATAAACATAGCCTCAAAACAAGACTTTCGCGAGATTGTAATGGGAACTGGTTCTCGGACGGTTTCCGACACATTAGAGCACCCGAGATTCTTTGTAAGTTGGTATTTCATTTGCGTATTCACAATTTAACCAGTCTATGCATCTTTAACCAATCACTGATGTCGCATGACTCGAGTAAAACTTTGTAAGTTTACCATTAATGGTCAATTTTCAAGTCAAGTTTAGAGCAAGAGATGAGACTCCTGACGGTGAACTAGTGAAAACAAAGAAAAACTATTCTTATGATTATCTTTAGATGCAAAATCCTTCACTTTCTTATTCTCTTGTCAAGTCGATTAGCAAATACATCCCCAGATACGTTTCCATCTGATCTCAGTTTGATTGCTAACAAAGTAACAAAGCGCCTATCTTAAAATTTTCGTTCAATTTCGCAGTCAGTGGTGAATATGTATGAAATATCGCGCAATGTATTGACATTTGCGTAATTGACTCTTACATAGTCTGCGGTACTGAAATTTGATCCCTTAGAACAATTGTGTTAACATGCTTGTTCTTAACTCTAGTTAAGCTTACCCGCGAGGCTTACAATTTATGTGACGCTAACCATCATTGAGATAGTGCCTTCAATGGCGTAGAATATGCTACTCTCGGTACGTTTTGTATTTATCCCAGACGTTTCGAATTCTTAAGTTACTTTTATTTTTTCAGCAGATTTTTTAAATACCCGGTACTTCACCCAGAATGTTCACGTGGCAAATGACATTCTATAAATATGTACTTGTGCGTTATGGTACAAGTTTTCTCTAGTAAAAGAAACAGTTTTAAATGTAGCAATTTATTTCATGAAAAAGTAATAACAAAGACGAAAACAACGGTAATTGTTCATTGAATTTGTGAAATTTCCTGACAACATTCTAATTAGCGAGAAATTGGTGCCTGTGTTGCAGACGATACAATATTTGGGAAATAAAAGTGAGACAGAAGTGTCTTATAATTAAAAGTTTTCTACCAGATGTTACGTTTTGGACCTGATTGCATGTTGAGTGATATTTGTACTGCTGCTGAATGATTCATGCGTGTCCACTTCCCCCTAGAGGACACGCAGGGAACCAGCGAGTGCCGTTTCAGGGTCATTCAAGCACATCTTACCGTATGAACACAAGAGTTGGAAAATTTTCGATCTCCTGCATTTTGCAGAATTTTTATCAAAAAAACGCAAGCGCACGAATAACGCGAAGATAATACATAAGCGCAAACTAGGTATTTTCGCCATTTATACTGCTTAAGTGTATAACTTGGCTAGCTCTTGATGGATGAGATGTATTCCTTGATGTTATTAGCTTCCAACAGGACTATTGTATACAACAAATACTACCTGAAATCCTCCAATGCCATTTTTATACTCTCGTGAGTGTGCATATCCTGAACTTGATGAGATTTGGCAGATGTGTTCCTATATGAAGCTGACGACGGACTATGACGACGAATTTTGTACCTATCCGACTACCGGTGTACCCTCTAGTAGCCATTTTAGTTTTTTACGTTTACTTCTGCATCTTCAAAGGTCCTCGACGGATTTTCACAAAATCTGGTAGACACAAGGCTTCTATCAGTTAGTGACAGCGTCACCTCCTGTTTACCGATGGATTTGAGGTATTTTGCGCCGCCTAATGGCCATTTTTACTGTTTTCAAGTGTTTTTTGGCTACCGCCCCTCCGTCAACCAAACCACTTAAAGGATGATTGTGAAAATTGACACATATGTTCCTACTGTGAAGAGGACGGCTCACGATTCTGACGACTTCGACCCCTGTGGCGCCTCCAAGAGGCAGTTTTGTTTTTTTTGGCATGGAACGTCGACGACTTTCAGAGATATGCGACGAACGCTGTGCCTCTAGTGAAAATTTCATTTTTTCAACTTTCCTCTGTTTCTCTGAAGTTCCTTGACGGATCTTTAATGAAATTTGGTAAATAGTTTTCTATTAAAGAAACGGTGACATGTGCCAGTTTTCCGGAGGATTGAACGTATTTTGCGCCATCTATTTCTATTGTTTTCTAGTTTGTTTTTGGCGTACGTCCCTCTATCAACCAAACCCTCTGAGGATGATTTTGAATATTAGCGTTTATGTTTCTGCTGTGAATAGGATGGCTGATGACGATTTTCGGACGACTCTGACTACTGTATCGCCTCCTATTGGCATTTGCTGCGTCTATGGCTGTATCCGTCTCTCAAACCCTCTGCAGGATATTTACTAAATTTGACAAGTGTATTTATATGAAGTTGACCACGGACAACATTTAGACGGATCCGACTATCGCTGTGCGCCCATAGTGACATGTTTTCGTTGTCCTCTGTATCTTTGCAACTTCTTGGCTGAATTTCATGAATTTCAATGAAAAGAATTCTATTAAAGAGTCGAAGGTTCCTATTTTTCGGATAGATTCGATGTACAGCGAATATTATCATGAACTTTGGCAAATACATTTCTATTAAGAAGACGACGCCTTCTCATTTCCGTGCAGATTTGGCGTATACTGTGCCACTCGGTAATCATTTTAAAATTTTGAGTTCGTTTTTGACACCACCCTCTCCATCCACCAAACTGCTTTAAGAACCATAATAAAGATTTGGAGATGTGTTCCTGATCAGCAAGGCTGACGTTGATTTTCGGACGTGTTCAACTACCCTACCGCCTAATGGCAATTTTAATTTTTGCGTCCCCGGCCTTTACCGTTTGCAAGATCTTTCTGAAATATAGGAGATGGCAACAGATGACGGACAGTTTAAGACGGACCAATCCAACTATAGCTGCACTCCCTAGTGGCAATTTTATTCTTTACGTTTGCTTCTGTAACTTGCGAGTTTCTTGATGCTTTTTCATGAAATTGGGCAAACAAATTTCTACTACGAATACGACAGTAGCTTTCCTTGTCACGGATTCGACCTTTCTGCACCAACTAGTGACCAGTTCAATTATTTTTAGTCAGATTATTTGTCGTTGCTTCTGGATCTGCCAAATTGGCAGATGTGATTTTAATGACAAGAGCAAGACTGACGTCGATTTTCAAATGGGTCAACTATTGTGGTGCCCCTAGTGGCATTTTTTGCATGACTGTATCTGATAAACCCAGTCCAAGATGCTATTGAAATTTTACAATTGTATTCCTATTTATTCTACTATTGCTGTGGTAATTCTTAATAACAGTTTTGTTACGTTTGCCTTTGTATCTTCGGAGTTCTTTGACAGATTTTCATAAAATATGGCAAATAAGTTTGAGAGATGACGACACCGTCGGCGTCTGCTAGGCCAGTGGGCCTCCGGCGTACTCGCTTGTATCTCATGAACATCTTGCAGGATCATAATGAAATTTGAAATGTGTGTCCCTATGTGACTTATGACAGATGACGAAAAGCAAATAGTTATGTTTTACAGAGACGACGCCACCTTCAGAACTCGGATGAGTTTGGTGCATTTTCCGCCATCCTCTGACCATTTTCATGATACTAAAGACACCTATAGTAGAAGAAAGCACACCGTGTCCGGTGTTACCGTGGGCGCATTTCAACGCTCCGCGGTCCTGTTCTAAGTGCCACACGCCAGGTCACGCGCCTCGCCAAAACGTAAACGGCGACCAAAAAGATGAAATTCCCCAAGTAGTCTTAATTGTGATTAGTCAAAATGTTGTCTTTAACGTCACTTCAAGACACACTGTACTAATTACGCAGGAAATCAACAACAATATTAAAGCATTTCTATAATAATATTAATCTTTTATCCCACATACCTCAAAATTGGTCATACAAAAAGATGTAAAATATTGCCTTAGGGAAATCAACATTACAAACCCATTGAACATTCCCCACGAATTATTTTTGGAATATATTAAACTAAATAACCACTGATTAATAGACAACCAGTTGATAGTATCTCACAAGAAATCAACAACATAAAAATAATTTCTACAATAATCATAGAATATTTTCTTTTAAACTTCTAATTGGTCAAAATAATATGTAAGTATCGCCCAATGACATTTAGAATGGTCATTCAAATCTACCTAAACACCACAAAAATGTGCTTGTTCTGTTAAAGATCGTATTGAAATAACACAAATATAGAAAGAAAGTTGAGGAAAAAAGTTCAAAACAAACCGTCATACTATCACATACTATCACATCAGACAACTACATATACACAGGCGGATTTAGGGGGGCCCAGGCCTCCCCCCCACTTGGCTGCCGCAAAAAAAAAACAGCAAGAGCGTAGGGAAATGTTGAGTTTACTAATTAACCCCGGTAATTAACATTATACAGCTGAAACAAGATTTAAATGTGTGCAGTTTTAGTGTGTTTGGGGGGAGGGGCTCAGATCTAATTTCAAGTGTCAGATTCGGAACACGGTGCAATCGTAATGGAACTATGGCTAAGCATAGGCTCTCC
>NMRA01001260.1:0-33252 GCA_002633005.1 Phoronis australis | reverse complement strand
GTTTAGTTTTCCGAGCCAAAGCTCCGTTGTTCTAGCTTGTAGATATTTTTTTCTTGTATTCGGTATGTAGTCTGTCTAGAGCTATCTAAAACTGTGCCTGCCATTTTTACGACTTACTGTGGTCGACTTACTCAAGATTTTCCAAAAATTCCTATATAATTAATTGAGCTTTCGTGCCGTATGTCCGGCGTCTCCCACGGCATTTCCGAAACTTGGCATGTGGATAGACCTGCGTCGTGTAATCCGTTTTTCTTTCCGACTCGCCGCTGTTGAGTTATTCGACACTTAGTGAGTGTTCTTTTATTGGTCTTTTATCATTCGCCCTACAGATCTCATTCTTCAGCTCTAGAATTTATTATCGAGAATTTTTGAGTGCTTCAGCACTCGTAATCTCCCTTTCCAAAAAATGCTACCTCCAGACATATTTGCTTGTTGCGGAGAACATATAACCCTTACTTTTCAGTATAGATCCAGTTACCCCGCTTATCAATCCAATTGTCTTGTTGCTTTATTCTAGAAAGTTGAGAAATTCTGTGTGCAAATTGTGTTCCGATATGCATTAAATTGGTTGAATACACGACACTTGCCATTGTTAGCAATCTTTATTCTTTGTGACCGTGTCCTCAGAACAAAGTTCGACACCCAATAGCACATCGGTAAAGAAAATGACCAAGAGATGTGATTAAAAGACACACTGTATCACGAAACATATTTTTTTCATTCTAAACTGGAAATAAAATGACGCAGTAATGCTTCTACAGAGCAAAATCTGGAAACATACACAGTGGGACGCGGCAGGTGTGAAATAAAAAGCAAACAACTTTCAATGGCAGCACATCGTATTATACTTATTGAATTGAGTCGTGTTTTCCCCGATTTCTTGACGCGTAATTTTACGTTCATAAATAACAATAACTGGGCAACGGGGCGTACTTTCGCTTTAGAAATACTGTTTTACTATGACGAAGTTTGAGGACATTCTATTCCTATAATAAAAATACAACGTGGTACATATACTCATTGGACTTACAAACATTGACATCATCCCTAAACAGCTTATTATTTTGAATGGCTTCGCCTTATTAAAATGATATAACAAAAATTAGTTTCGGGCCACAGAAGTGGGGCCTTCTAAATTAGTGCAGTCACTGCCCCACAATGACCAAGACGTGTTCGTTCTGGAGGTAATTATTGGACATAACATTGTTCGGTAGAATACCTTTTTGGTCACACAGGTCCGACAATTAATTTTGGACATACATCGACTAATATCGTCTAAAAAGCAATAGTGTAGACATTATCCAACAGGGTTTATCTTATACGATCTACCGCTTGATTGAAAATTAGCCAATCAGACGACACCAACCAAATACACTGTACGCCCTCTTTAGGAAGTTGACCACACTGCTCAAGGCTCTCGCTTTTGGTGTGAAGATTGAAACCTTCATCGGTAGACTTGTGATAAAGTGATGTAGAAAATTCAAATAGAGAATAGTTAGCAAGCACGCCCAAAATCGAAATTCAATGCTGTCTTTAACAGGAAGATCTTGGGGATAAACTTGAAAACAAAGTGACGCTCAAGTTTATCATGTACTGATAACTAGTCAACCAAGCACAATAAACAAAAATACCATCCATATAACGTACATAGATAGAAATACGACCTATCACATTGCTAATCTTTTTTCATTTTCAGACCCAAAAATTCCGGAAAAGAGGGACTCAGAGTAGAGCCCGGGTGTTCTGAATGTCATTGTCTCTTTGTTTTGAACATTGATGTTTTCTTTTTACCAGCCACTGTTTTAGTAACACAAATATCCGATAACAACGGGCAAAAGTCGGATATATTGTAGCGTGCCCGACTTTCGAGAACCAGTATGATGCCCGTTATTTGGTGGAAAAATGGTTCTCGAATGTTGACACCTTTTATCCGACTATTACCTAAAAAGTATATTATTGGGGACAAATAAAACAACAAGAATAATGTATATTTTAAGTCGTATTGGGAATTTCAGGGTCACAGCTCTACAAATAAATATTTCACAGAAGGAACCAGATGGGTTCCTTAATTACAATAGATAACACACACATTTCCGATACCCAAAGTACAATTGAGTATCGGATGCTAAGTGGCACAGGTTAACATAGTACCAAATGGGTACATACATGTAATACCAAATGGGTATTGGCCGATTGCCTACCAACTGGGTCGAGCCAAACGGCAAATTCAATAACAAGTACCAAGTGGGTACAAACTGCCAAATGGGCAAATATCATATAAAGTACCAAGTGAGTACACTAAACAGCCAACTGGGCTATAACAACCTGCAAAGCAGGGTTCCGGACAAGCTGAGTGAGCAGACCAGCCGGAGTGATAAAAAGAGATATTGTAAGGAACGTGGTGTTCTGGCTCAGTATGTGCCGAGAGCTGTTGTCTCTTGTATACGACAACACGCACTGCATGCACCAGTACAACTAACTTTTGTCCGGGGAAGAAATGAATTGATTTTTAAATGTTTATGTATAGTCCTGAGTTTAACGACGACCAATTTAACGAGCTATCCACAGTAAATTTCGAATAGATATTTGTCCATTTTATGTATCAGAAAACGCGTATCTGCAAGGTTCGGATAGATAGTTGGAGTAATCACTGTACTTTGTGACATTTGTTGTAAATGTCACTGCATCCCAATGGTACGTTCAGTTTGAAATGTCATAGCAAGCAATCAATTTAATTTCTATGATGTTGTGCTTTTCATTATTTCCAAATACATTATTCATTGAAGTATCAGTCCACGGATCCACCGACCACTGAACAGCCAACAAGCGGCAAGGTGGAGGGTCAGCCATTCAGTTCCATGTTTACTCTGATAAATCACATTAGGGATGAGAGAAAATGGGTGAAGTATGACACCACAAAGTTTGGTGGTTTAGGAGATATAGTGTTCTGGGGGGCAAAATGAGGCAATTTCTTGGTGTGGAATGAGTCATTTTTGAACAAATTTTCTACTCCAGTTTCTGCTTCAAACAGAATCGTTTCTGAACAATTTTTATATCACATGATAGGTTCATGACCAATAACAGTCAAAACGGCACCGACACTGCAATATCGGTTACCATGGTAACACTGGAACTGTTTCCGTGGAGGTACATTTCCGTCTTGTGAAAAACCAGCAGTAAGCTGTACCCTTATAGCGAAGCTGCCCCCGCGAGAAAAATAAAAATAATAACATGGACATGTAGAAGACTCCATGCCCTTGAAATTAATACAATAAATCTTTGTCAGCCCTTCAGGCAGGGTTGGTAATAGGTGTCTCAGTTTCACTATTTTCAGACCGCGTATGTGTATTTGTCATGTTAAACCAGTCACTAGTTGTGCGCCGTTTCTACGCATTAATATATCGTGGTGTAATACAACAATTAAAACAATTGGTCTGCTTAAATGTTTTTAATTAAATTTAAGGACACTAGCATTTCCCAATAAAACATGAAATTATACTAAATTTGTTCATTCAATTCGTCTGAATACCAAACTAAAGCTTACAATTCGTTAGTTGAATGATGACTGACCTAAAGTGCGGGTTTGCGAATTTATTTATTTATCTGGCACTGCCAGTCGCATCGAATGTGGTATTTCTACAAATTGCGGAGAGAAACAACTTTGGAAACTCTTGGGAAATGCACAAGGTATAGAGCGAGACATGTGAGCACCTTATAAGAGTACGTTGAGCTGATGTGGAGGTGGAACGTGACCTCCTGAGAAGTAGTCTGTCTCAGTGTCTGCCTCGGAGGCAGGTGTGCAGGAGCTACATAATCTACCATATTAGATTCACTAAACCGAATCATCGTTACAACACTCGAGATATATTGGCGTCGCCAAAGACACTTAGAACATCCACTGCACTCTAGAGGAGAAATCTGATAGAGGTCTGAAAAATGACCAAAGACGTTAAGTCAAGGTTCAACGTCCTGCTTCGTGTGAGCTCAGGTAGGAATCACTAAACTCCAGAGTCTGACCCTGAGGAATATTTTTAGAAGCACGTCATTCATGCAAAAATACTTTTATTGACACACCGCTATTGCTTGTAACATGGGCCTTATTGTTTAACCATATCTTATTCAAATGTGTTGATGTTTATGCAACATGTATACATTGGCATAGAAAATAGGTAGTCATCATAACTTTTCATAACAACCACCAAATGTGTAACATGACTTCTGCCCATGAACTACTTTTAGAGACTAGGGAGTATGTTTTTGTCTACCAATCAAACATGCTATTGCCGTAAAAAATATTGGTGCCTTCACTTTAGCTTGGTATTCATAATTTCTGAGCGGCAATGGCCGCATTAAATTTAATATGTTTAATTTTAAATACAATTTTAGGAATCAGGAAAGGCTTCTGCTGAAGTTGGAGACTTGCCGATTATTAGTAAAGGTTGGGTATGGAAAAGTTCACAACCAGCAAGAAGGTACCCTTCTGGACAACTAAGTGAGGGGGCTAGAGAGAGGCCGAAAAGTCTACTCCCAGAAGATATGTCAAAGAGAATTTGTAGGTTGAGGAACGAGTTGGGAAAAAGTATTTGCCAAAGATTACTGGCTTATACCACAACAGGTCCAAAGTAATTTGTTGAGTTAGGCCACTTTCAGCAATTGTGGGGAAACTGGGACAGAGGAAATGGAGTATGCATTGAAAGAGGCAATCTGCGATTGTCAAGGATGTAGCATTGTAAAAATTCAAAGGGAGGAAACAGTACAGTTGCTGGACCTGTAAATACTCTGGCTGATCTGCTAAATCCAGTGAGGGCATTACTGTATCAGCACAGCTGTGTAGGGAAGTAGGCTTGTGTGTTGTCGCAAGCTTTGTTTGCACCAGAACTGCTTGTGTGAACATCACAAATCTAAAATTTACCTACTCTAAGACTGAATTTTTGTCCAGGCACGGATCATGGTCCTGGGCCAAATGGCAATGGTACATTGTTCATTTTGTTTAGCCACTTGATTTTTTTGTCTGACAGGATTTCTTAGTGTCGCCATCACAGTTAGATGATTTCTGACCACTGTACTATTCCTTTTCCTTGAAGATGCGTGATTGATCTGAATTTATGTTTCCGCATTTTATTACCATTATAGATTTTTGTTTGTAAATGGGTATATATTACTGGAATTTGAGACCCTATAGCAGTTAGGCTGGTTTTGTTAACTTATCTTTCTGCCTGGGTTGTAAACCCATATTCTGTCCAGGAGGTAATATGTTTTGATTTAGACCATTTACCTCTATAAACTTTGCTCAGTTTGTTCCTTATACAGATGGGAAGTGATTTCTGGAATTGCAGGAAATTGACAGTTTGCTATTCCTTGAGACCATGCTGTGTGTATATAATTGCACACTATTAGTTTGGTCTCTAGCAATTGCATATTGCCACATCGTTTAAAGTTCGGAAATTGCTCAACAGTGACCTGGAAGTAATACCTATTTCGTAATGGTAAAATGTCTAAGTCAAAAGTTGTTTTATGTGATTTTAGGCGAGTTTATGTTCACTTCAAATGATTTTTTGTTACAGTACTGAAAAGTATTGGCACATTAGCTCTGGTGCCTCCTTGTTATTTTTGGCTAATTGACCATTTTATGGTTCCCATGGGTAATTTTGTTACTGGTCTAGTATGTATGTACAACTGTAATCGTAGGGCAACTGTAATGCAAACCATGTTGCAAAAGTATTTTTTCATGACCATTTCATTGTAAAATGCTGCCTAATTGGAACCGACAAGCCAATTTTTCATTTTGTCGTGGTTAGTTTTTATAAGAACATTGATGTGGTAAATACAGCTACCTCAAGTTTGTGAAGAAGAGATTTCCAGTGTTGTCAGTGTTATTGCGAAATCACTTTTTCACAGTGAGACTACATCACCTTAAATGTAATTCCCTGACTTGATGAGCTTTGTGTGATTGACTCTGTCCTGTAGCAATTAGAGTGTTGAAAAGATCTAGAAGGCATTTTTTATTAGAGTCATAACATTTGCACTTTTGACTTTACAGTTATCTTTGCATTGTATTACGAAAACACATTTTGTAGTACACAAGTCTGTGGTTGGTATTTTAAATTTTTTCACAAGGAATATTTTCAACTTAGATGAGTTGTCTGTGAGGTAGACAATTTTCAAATAAGATAATGAATAAAATTGTCAAACATTGTTTTATTTTTTAGATGTGTGATCTTCCAATAAGTGATTACTTTTAAAAAACCAGTGCAGAATTTGATTTTTACTCTTCATTTGAAGGAGAATAAATCCATAAACCTGCATTGTCTAGAAATTTTACTCGAACTACATATTACAGGGTTGGGGATTGGAATCTTAATATAACAGAGTCTGAACCCGTACCATGAGCAATACAACACATTACACGGATATAAAAAATTGGTGTTTAGGTTCCACGGAAGTGATTCGTGTGCGCAGTAATAGTTACTAAGGTGCGTGGTCATTGTTTGTAGCTTCTTTCCTCTTCTGTGGTCATCCACGGGAAACCTGATCGCATAGAGATCAATAGATTATCATCTTCATTGTTCCCGTTGTTATAATAAAGATATAATGACGAGCACTTATCGGCAACGGTCTTATGTACGCAAGGTTCTATATCCATGCGACCTGTGTTATTACATCCAACAATGACACAACAAAAGAAAACAATGATAGGACCGATGGGCGAAAAACATGCGACGAGTTGCTATGGACAGTGGTGGAGTTTGTCTTGTCGTTCGAATGTTTTTACAGACCTGCAAACCCGGTATTTCGTCAGGAAAATTTCTGCGGTCTTTTGTTTTAAGTCGTGGGAAAAATTGCGGTCATGCAACCAAACTTATCATTCATTTGATATTACAATGCATTGCATGAACATTTGATCAACAGAAAATCTGACTTGAATATGTGTGAAGAAATACCCATGAGGAAATTGCAAAGTAAAACAACTGTAAATCAAAATAACCTACATTTGTCGAGTTCATGTCTAACCCTGTTCACTGTGGAGGACATAATCGGCTTTTTACAAAATGGAGCCATGTATGGTATTTAGGAGTACTGTAGCCCTAAGTGGTCAGTAATAAAACGTTCAAAACATGCAGGAGGAACTAACTTGTTGCAAAATATCGAAAAACATGAAGGACAATCGGATTTTACGGTGCTCACGCATCGATCTCAGATATATGAAAATTTCTCATTTTAGTACATTTGAGGTACCAAAATGTATAACTAATAAACTGGCTGACAAAGTTTTTATTTTATGAAATGAAAGTAACATGTTTTGTCAACATTTTGGCTAAGTTTGATTCTCATAACAGTGGGGGCAGATTTGGTACNAAAAATATGAACAGTTAAACCTGGACAGTTTTTATACCGTGAAAACATGGCTGCGAAGCCGTAAAATGTGTTTGAGCCTATAACTTTAGAAAAACGCAATATTTTGAGGAAATATTTTACCGCTGTTTATAGATCTCATAGGACTACCTATGTGCCAAATTTGGTGAAAATCGGCTGACCGCCACCTTGCCGCTCTTGGCTGGTGCTCTCGTGGACTAGTACTTAATTCATTTTTTTTCTTCGTGCCATACTTGTTCATTGCTTTATTTTTTTACTTTAATTAATTAGTCACTATTTTATACATAAGCCTAATGATTCGTTTTTTGGGCTAATTCTTGATACAGCTATTATATTGACTTTGTTAAATTTCGCAAAGGTTGCTGGAGTAATTAGTGTATCACACTTTTGTAAATGAGATTTGCACAAAATCCACTTCAATTTATACTTATTTGTAATGATTCCAATTTTAGCTTATCTGCCTTTGTTGAAAATGAACAAGTAAAGCCAATCCTGATGTTTCTCCGATTTGGATCCGACAAACAAGTGAAGTAAATTTGGTTTTGTTTTAATTAATCACACTATAAAGGTTTACTCGCATTATTGTCTACTCACGTGTGCACCTGGTGGCCACTAGATTCTAGACACAAACCCGATATTTGCGTTGCTTGAAATGCATGTACAAGGTCATCAACTACCAACTGAGGATTCATTTTCAGCTTTACCATAATCATAATATAGATAATTAGAACACACATCACAAACACGTTTCTTGAGTTCATGCTAATTTAGCATGGAGAAAAGAGTTCCGGGATGCGTATATTATACCAAGGGCCAGGGAGTTAATTTACGAAGACAGAAACTAAACCATGTCGTGATTTTCAGGGTAAGAACACAAGGCAGAGAGATCACCTAAAACTTTATCTCCGGTGTGCAAAATGCGAAGGGTAATTTGCTGCTATCAACGGTGTTGCTATTCAACACACCCCGTGTTCTTGGTAAGTGTCACGTACATGCAGTTCCTGTTCAAGAACCATAGTAATAGCTTATTGTAGTAAAAACAAAATAGCATGTTAAATCAGTTATCATTGCTGCTAAGTTTAGCCCTAAGCACATGATCAACAATAACCATTTCTTATATCAAAAAGTCATTACCAAGAAGGTACAACTTGCAGAAAACAGATGAATTCTTTATAAAGAGTAAAGCTTAACCTATAGAATGATCTGGATAAACTCCCTTTGCAGTATTCAACAGCAATGTAATTGTAATTTGAAAATACATACTTCAATACACATAATCCTACACGCAGTCTCGGGTACTTATGCTTTTCCATCACTGTATAGATGGCGCAGTGGTCAACAACAACCTCATTAGCATATCAAATTTACATGATGTAATTGAAAGTTTTTGGGGGTCTCGTTATTTGTTATCAATCCACAGCCGCTTGAATTTGAAGATGACTCATAACCATTATAGGAAACATGTTTTCTTCGTAGTGAGTTACGTCAGTGTGCCGCCTACGGCCAGCATTCTTTCTCTCAGTTGGTGCATCTGCACTTAGAGTCACGCGTGCGCTTTGTTAATTCGTATTTTTCGTGCAGTCCGTTTCAGCTGTCGAGCTGTGGTTAATCACATAGTAAGGTAGCCACTTTATATGTTCCAAACGTAAAACCGTCCTTAAAAATTAGTTGCCCATTATACCGTAGTACATCCGAGAATAATTTTCGTGCCGTTTTGGTGACTTTATTTTATGTATTGGGCTACTACTGTCACCGCTCGGGTGTTTCATTTTTCCCGATAGATTTAGGCTCTATCCGTCGACTTTTTCCCTAGTACCGAGTTTTTCGCTCAGTAGTTGACTTTTATTGATGATAGATCTGATTGTGTTATGGATATCATTTTAGAGTGGTGTTGTGACTGTCTTTTATTATTTCTTCAGCTTTTTACCATCAGTACAATACATAAATATAGACAGAACTGTACTTGGTTATACGTTTGCTTGCAAGAGGCAATACAGTCAGTGGTGATCGAGGAAGACATAAACTCAAGCGCCTGTGTACTAAACGACGTCTTCACATGAGTTTGGTATATGGAGTGACAAAAGAACATCACTGTGAGAGATTTTAACCAGTCTCGACTCCGTTCAAGGAAGCAACACTTGAGGAGTTGTCCGGCCTCTTTCATGAACTAAAGCGGCATATTGCGGAAGGAATCCTTGCAAACGGGTAACTACATGTAAGAGCGAGGCCGACGCACTGTTTCCGGCTGAGTTGGATCATGTAAGCTTTGCGTGAGAGAAAGTTCACATAATGGGGCTATTCGGAAAATCTGCAATAACTAGAGGGCGTGAATGTACTAGTGGTGATAGATTAACAGCCTCGATTTCACGAGCCCTATAAATACATGGTGAAATGGCTTGCAGCCGTGCCAACTGAATCTGAGATTGCATAAAAAGGGTGCTTCTATGAGAGGAAGTAAGCACGACCTCATACAAAAGTAAGGTTTGTGATTATTTTAACGATTATTCCATCATTGTTCTACCGATGCCTGTTAACTGAGGCACTCGCCGATGTCGACTTCGCGGCAGTCAGTCGCCAGCCAGTGTGGTTAATCTTTGTATGTAGTTGTGATATGTGATACGATACTTGACGTAGCAATCGGGATCTTTTCGTACATCAAAGCATTATTATTGTTTGGAATGATTTCTAAAAGTTTATCAGTGACAGTTACATCAATTAATGCTGAATTTTATGCTAGCTGTCATCTCGATACAGGTTGAGTTAAGATTACAATCCAATCCCAATGGCAAAGGGTACGTGAGTGATAAATACCCATTGCATTAGGCTATTTGTTTACTCCCTATCATATGTCTTCTGGAAATCTATTACACGTTGAAATGGAAATCTATCACGTCAGTTTTCACGTAACCTTTGGTTTTTAGGTTTGAAGGCTAGTTCCGTGCAGAGGAGATATGCATCGCTTCTGCACCGTCCCTGAATGAACAAAAATTGATTGTAGCATTTGACTGCAGCTAACCAACAATATCTTCTATTAGAAGAAAAACGGTTCCCTCAACCTTAGGCTAGAAGTATGCTTGACCTGTAATCTGAGTTTAAAATTGCTGAAAGTAACAAAATTAAAAAGACTTGAAAATGGGTAACATAGGTTTGAAGTTGTCTCAAAAAACTTGTATATTTTGCAGACAAGTGATGCGTTTAAAGAATTGTTATGGCTATGGATAAAAAATAAAGACACAGTTTTATGCAATACTCATTATATACACCCTTGGTTTCTGAAAATAGTAATTACTTACTTTTATGTGAAACTGTAGACCAATCACCATACATTTTAGAAAAACAGGGATAACATTTTTGATCCAATCTAGAGTACTTAATTATTCATATTTCAATATTTGTTCCAGGTTCAGTGACATTTCAAGGCCACTTCAAGCTGTATCATAGACAAGCTTTGTTACTCCGTTCTCTTCCCACAGCACTTCCACACACCAGCAGTGCTGCATGGCACAATGTGCAAGTCAGTGGCCCTGGACTAATGTGAATCGCAGTACTGAGTTACCATAAAACAATGCGCCAGTGGAGTGTCTGTGTATTCAGACGAACTATATCTGACTGCTACACAAGTAAGCGTTGTTGGTGAGGATACCCTTTCATAGGCAATGAGTCATGTGTGGACAATAGCTTATTTCCTTCCCTGTAAGAAACATGAGGGACTGAAGCTCAAATAGACCTGGTCACACTCTGGTCTAGTTCAGAATCTGATTTTGGGCTCAAAACGATTCAAGTGATATGATGCTGTGTTTACCTTGAATGGTCTAATTGTGGATGTTATTGAGGCTGAATGAGGTTACATGAAAGAAAGCCACGTGATGAAACTGCACCTTTTTAACAAGCGCTTCTATAGGCCATTGAAACTAGAACCCAGTGAAATGAAAGACAAAAGCCGAGTGACATTGAATTTTCCTTTCAGAAGAAAGGCTTTATACTATTGGTAAAAACTTTCCAATTTGGTACAGATTATGGGGAAATGAACTCAGTGACTGCATCGATTGTCTTATTGTATGTTTTCAATTGTAGCTAGCTGGATAAGAATCTGCTATGCACAAGATTCGAGAAAAAACAATTATCAGTGTATTTAAAAACAAATGGCAAACTGAAAAAGCACGGAAAGAAACAACATTGTGAGGGAGTCCATAATCAGTCATATCAGGTGCTGAATTTCTGAATCACGTTCAATTCTCTCAGGTTATTGCTGAAGGATTGCTTTTCACTTTGTCCAACGGTTGAATAGATGGTCAGGCCTTTGGTTTCACTTGTTTTTTCTTGCCTGTAACAGAATAGAAATATTAGCAAATTGTAAAAGAAAAGACAAGACAAAACTACTTTTTTAAGGCAGAACATACTTGACATTTCATCTTCATGTTTATGCGTAGAAACTATTAACCTTTGTACCCAAGTCTTATTTAATATCTGAATTAAAGTATGTGAAACAGGCTGAAAGTAATTTAACAATGCGTATTTTTCATGACACTTAAATTGTGCTTCTGGTCTCAACAAGTAAAATTCATTCTAGGTTTCATATTTTTCCAATGCAATGTTACGACATTTACTGAATTAAAGCTTATTCATGTTTATTCGATAACTGAGCTGGTGGTCCTAGGGGTGGGGTCCACGATAAAATAAGGAAACTCACTCATCTAGAGAATTTTATTGGAAACAGCATAGTTTTGAAGAGAAACTGCAGTGAAGAAGTCACTCTTGACTTCTGTGCATCACGTACCTTACACCTGTTATTTATTGGTAGCACTCCCACCCATGACAATATGAATATGTGCTGCTAGCCCACCCGGCATCGGGTGAGTTTCCAAAACGAAACACTTAGTTCCACTCAATAAAACTATTATTCAGTGGGGTAACTGGTGGGGATAACATCACCGAACGATGTTGATAGAAACTGATTGCTAAAAACTTACCAAGTAATGTTGTGTAGTCTCCGAATTGAACTGCATAGTCACAGAGCACGCACGGGGCTTCAGCATCCACACACTTTTTGTCAGTTAGTTGACCCTGTTGACCGCAATTGTCTACGAATATAGTAACCTGTGGTCTTTCGGGAATTTGTGGCCACCTGTCGAATACTTGCACCAAGGAAATTAGGAGTAATAAGGCTTAGCGCGACGACGTATTTTGATAAAAATTCCATCTTTTACCATTTGCTTACATGCAGACAGCCACGCATGCTCAATTCAATCACCACTAGTACAGCAGCGACACCCTGAGGAGAATTCTCCGAATAGCCCCATTATTTCAGCCAAATGAATTCTCTGCTGCCACACTTGCACGTGTGGGGTTAATAAGACACTTCACATGCGAGGCATCAGCTGTGTGGTGTTGTTTTGTTGTCGTATTTTCACCTTGAGTTCTGTCCTCTTCAAAAGCTGTTCTCTGCAGCGCCTACATTGTAGTAACACCAGTGCAGCCACCAAAAACACGGACAGCACCACTGCATTTAGTAGATGGAAGCTTTTTCCTTGGCCCCAGTTCAACTAGTTGTACCTCTGCTGTTGGACTCCCACGCCAGCAGATGAGCTTGTATTGACGGGAGGTTGTATTGGAGGGAGGTTTCGTACTCACAAGCAGAAAAGAAAAAGTCCGGCTGCAATGATCTCTTCTTCAGATATAAAAGAAGTAGGATTCATTTTGGTTTCCTGTAATTAGGAAATTGTTTTAACCCTCAGTGTTCTGTAGCATTGGTCACATGACTTGAATGCTTATCAATTCGTCGTTTTGTCAAAACTTTTGAGTTGTTATAAACTTTCCAAAGTTCACTGTAATAACTTTTTTGTAAAGCAGTTGACTTTGTCCGTAATTGTTTTGCAACAGAGCAAGGATGCACAGGTTTCTTTCAATATTGGGACAAGATGCACATGGACAAACATTAAAGGATGCTGTCTGAATTGTTTGCACCAAAAGGCAATTCCTGTTGACATGCAGCTTTTCTTTCAATTGTACATTTAAATTTAAACTACTAAAATAGGCTAAGGATATGTACGCCACAGACATCCATTTAAGAGCGACTCATATAATAACCAACTGGTAGTGTCTGTCACGTTTTTCCCCATGTGTGGGTGGACGCAGGTTGTTACTGACTGGTGCTAATAGCCTTCGGTGCGACGATAGACTGAAGGCTGGTACGAGTTAATCCTTTAATAATCTCGACCGTAAGTTCACAAGCCTACTCAAACAAAACGTCCGACGTATTGTCTGTTCTATGCTCCAGCCAGTGCTGCTAAGCCTTGACTTGCGGTGAACCTCTGAGACACTTTCAGCACCTGTTACACTCGTTGATTCAATATTCTGTTGTCTCTCTGTTAACTCTCGATATAACTGCTGATTTTCTTCACTGTAACTCTTTAACTGCTATACTGCTTTTCTCCTTTCTTAACTAACTAATACAAGACCGTGTTTGTGTATTTATAGACTAATGCAATGTTCTAGAACTTTTCATCAATTCAAGCACATGCCAGAACTTTCTGGACTCTACCCAATTATTCCACAAACATATACTAGTCTCTAGAATATTCCAGACTGCATTAATCACTGTCATGCTAGAGTCTTCTGGAAAGTTCCACGCTATATTGTAGTAAACAAATTACATCATCATTGCTGAACTCTGACTACAAAAAGTCCCATTGTATTCTGTAGTAAACAAATAACATCATCACTGTACTTAAGTCAGGGGTCATGTCAATCAAACAGAACAACAAAACAAAACAATACAACTCAAATTAGTGTCAGTCTATATGCTGACAGAGTCTATACCCAAAATCCCATTTTACACATGAGTTTGGTTTGGTGAGATGTGGAAATATCAATTTCTAAGAATCTCGATGTATTTTCCTCCATTTTGCAACAGAATTGGGGGCCGAAGTACAGTATATATGTTTAAATGCATTGAATTGGCTAGCTGTTAACGAATAAGCGATACAGTTTTAAAGAGATGTGATTGAATAATTTGATGGCACAACTTTCAAAATTCATTTTCAAATTTGTATGTTTTGATTTTGTATGGCAAAGGGGCTAATTTGCATTTTTTCATTGAAGCCATATTCGGCCATCTTTGGCACTCTGTAGCAGCCACATTGCAGCTTTTCATAAAACTGGCCTCATGGTAATTTGTTTAGTCATTCCTTATCACTTCATAATCTAAATTAAAAACTCTCCTCTCACGTAGTTTTGCTTACGAAGCATTACATCAACTGCACTTCGTTGTATTTTCCTGTTCTCGGTTGCCTCCACCACCAATAGGGGGCCTCTTGGAACGTGTAATTAGCTTGCAAAACTAAATAAAAACACTACCAATAACAATTATCTCAAAAAGCACACTGGTAATTATTGGTTATTACAAAAACCATTAAGATAAATTGTATCTGCCTTGCGTGCTTCGTCTAAATGATAGATGACGTCGCTGTTTATTTATGTGGTGACCGTTGACGCGACTACCAACCTAATCTGCCTTACTCATGTTTTTATCGTCATTGTAATAGAAAATGGCATAGAAGGGAGGCACCTAAAGGGGCTTATGGTCATCTCGTCAGTGCAGAAAAATATTCAACTCTGTCAAAACTAATTGAAATTTTGCGTTCATATTTTAATGTCCCCACAGGTTCTTACGAGTCTGCAGACCGGTCCGGCCGGCAACCCCAACGGTGATTATTTCTGAAAGTACGTTCATGAACACCATGAACAAGTATACATTCAAGGTCAAGAGAAGTTAATTTGCAAAAGAGAAATTTTTATTGATGACCCAATTCATGACATACTGTACATTTGGTAAACACAGTTCAGCACAACTGTCTGGACCTCATAGCAAATAATTATACCAAGTGACTGATTCTGTGCCGTAGCAAGGGAAGTCAGATGAGATGCTGCCGGGCGACTGCTGAAGGGAGGTGCTAAGCGCACATGTGTTGTTCAAGGAGGGCACCAGGCATCTGTTAACTTAAGGATTAAAAATGACACAGTTACTAATCGGGGATGGGGTCGCCACTTAATGAGATGTCGAAGGGGGGGCAAGGAGGCGCAGGCTACGCCACTAGACTGAATAGGTCTACTATCATATCAAATACAAACTACGACTAACTACAAAAATATATATTACATGTATACATGTATAGCGAATACTGGGAAAGCCACGTTGGTGCCTTTAACTCCAACTGTGACACAATTGATCGTGTAGCTCTTGAAGTCGAAGGTTCCGGGTGGTACCAAGTCAGAGCCTGTCCAAACTGAGCCAAACCGATTCACCGTGCAATGTTGAAGTCAATACCGCTGGAAGACGTTGGATTTTAGGGTACAGACACTTTCAGTCTGAGTGAAAACCGAGACCAAATTCCCTTCGGTGAACATGCATATGATTTGACTCCACGATTGGTCCTGCTTAGATAAGTATTTGAACTTTTTCGAGCTTTATTTCAACAATTCAGTGCGCCTTGGAATGAAGACGATCTACAACAAAGGGAAGGACAGCCTTCACTAAAATGCGAGGAAAATGAACGTAAAATTAATAGGCATTAATCGCTGCAACGTAGTGGAAATGCTGCTAAAACACTTAAATCTTATATCTAGCTTATACCTCTAAAAATGTCCATACAATGTCCAGAGAGAGAGAATGCTTTAATTTAGCGAGACTCGTTAGTTGTGGAGTCCACTTCCTTTCCGTGACTAGTGACCTCTATTGGGTAAAGGTGAATATTCTATATCTCCCCCCAGGTCATTAAGTAAGGAATGACTGACAAAATATCGGCTACTCAAGGGGATACATAGTCTCTGAGCCAGGAGGGTTTGGATTTGGGTCTGACGTCGATGGTTCTCCCTGGCACGGTGCTTGTGGATCTTTATGGTCATGGTCATCTGCCGTCGAAGGGTCATCGTCAGCTGCTGACGAAGGGTCATCACTGGCATGTGCTGGCTGTGGCACGTCGGGTGATGGCTCCACTTGTGAGGGTTTTCGAGGGAGTGTCGCAGCGGACAATGCTGGAGATGAGTCATATGTGCTTGAAGATTTGGGCAGACTAAATGGCCGGCGGTCAAGGAGATCATCCTCTACAGATCGGCTGGGCAGAGGCGAATAGACGGGCGTATATTTCCGGAGAAACTGTCTGTTCCGTAAAGTGACTCTCCCAGATCCGTGAATGCGGACGACATACTGGTCGAATTGGCGCACTTCGATGACGCGTCCAGTTTTGTCCCAATGACGAGGGTGGTAGCCCATTTGATTCTGCAAACGGACATAATCGCCAGCAACAAGGGGTGGGAGCCGCTTGGTGTGTGCCATGAGTCGTTCGCTTGTTCTCAGGTGACGGTGTCGCAGGGCAGGTTCTCGTTTCGATAGGGTATCTCGCCACGTCTCATGAGGTTTGTATCGACCGGGAGATATAGGGATGAAATCTCTGNGCTCTGTGTCGTACCCCGGGGATGTGAACCACCGTGAAACGGTAGCGTAATGTTTTCTCCTTAAGATTTCGCAGTCTGGAGTTGGGTAGGTCGTCAAGGCTGCGATCGGAGAGAACTTTTAAGAGTGGTTTGTGGTCGACGGCGACCAGCAATTGCTCACAGCCGAGTACAAAGTAGCGGGTTTTGTCCAGTGCGTCTGCCACGGCGAGAGCCTCCCCTTCGATGGGTGCGTAACGAGATTCTGCAGGGTGGGTGAATCTGCTGCCGACCAAAGTTACTCGCCAGCCACCGTTGCAACAAAATGGCTTGATGGGGTGGCAATGACAATGTTTCTGCAGGAGCCAGAAGCCGATGCCATGCTTCGACCAATCTGTTGCGAGGCACGTGGGACGCGTCTTGTCATATATCTGCACACCTTGTGTGATCTCGTTGACAATGATCTGCTTCGATTCGTCAAAAAGCCGGTCCAATTCCTCGTTCCATGTGAATGGCACGTCTGCCTTGAGGAGGCTGCGAAAAGGTTGCATTCTATCAGCCATGCTGAAGGCGTATGAAACTTGGTTTAGGAGGCCGAACCACGACCGCATGTCTGTTATATTGGTGGGTGTTGGGAATTTCAGAATGGAGTCTAAAAAGTGTCGGCTGGGGCGTACGGAATCGTGTGTTATCTCAAAGCCCGCAAAATCTACCTCATCGCAGCCAAACACAAATTTTTCGGGGTTCAGAATGATACCGTTACGACCGCAGATGTAAAGCCAGCGGCAAGCCTGGAAAAAGCTTTCGGCGAGGTTGTCAGCCCACAGGGGGGTATCGTCAATACACTTAGTCTTGTTGGGTATGTCACTCACTAACTCGTCAAACGGCGGGTGTACGCGTCTCCTGACGCTATGTAGCCTTGTGGCGCCCTACAGTATCTGTAGCGGCCCCAGGGGGTAATGAAGGTTGTGAGATGACGATCATCGGTGTGTATTGGGACGGAGTGGTAACTGTTCCAAGCGTCAAAGATTGTTTTCTTTTTGCCCGGAGGAACTGAGCGTGCTTGGAGGAATGGGGATTGCGTATGGTGTGTTTCGCGACTTGCGTGGGCGTTCAGCGGCTGAAGATCAACCGTGCGGCGTGGCTTTCCATTCTTTTTGGCGCAGATGACCATTCTGTGGCACCAAGTGACTGGTTCTCCAACAGGCACGGGCTCTATCACCTTGAGACGGACATCTTGGTCGAGCCCGGCTTTGACGGCGTCCCGCCAGTGGAGAGGCACGGGGATAGGTGTATGGTACGCAACCGGTTTTGCCGTAGGATCAACATTCAAGTGCATTGGAGGCCCAGTCATGGTGGGCAGGGGTTGATGTTCACATGTATTGAATGTGCTGGAGCCGTATAGGTCTAAGATGTATTGCTGGAGTTTCTCGCGGTTTTCTGTTGTGGCCGGGAAGGGTAGCTCTTTCGGGACTGGTGGTGGGGCCTCGCGCTTACGGCATTGGCATGTGTGCTGCTGCGGAGCCTGCACGTTTGTTTCAGGGTCAGGGGACATGATGCCGTTCTGAGCGACTGTCATCGTGACGGACTCACCAATTTTGGGGAAGTCCGGCGATATTATGCCAAGGTTGGTACATACCTCTCGGCTGAGGAACACTTTTCTGGTTGTGTCAGTTATGTACACTATGGCTTTCGTGTGCATCGGTTTCCGCGATGGTCCGCGACCAGAAAAGTGGAGTAGGGTGGCACCAAGGATGTTAATGTCGCCGTTGTTGGCCGCGTGCATCTTCATGGTGACAGGGAGTAGGTCACGCTGGGAGAGACCTAGTTGTTGAAGCGTGTTGAGGCCGGCGAGGCAGCTCTGGCAGCCTGTGTCTGCCAGGCAGCGTATAACGACTGGGGTGGCCTTAGTGCAGTGTGAAGTGGGGAAGCCAAGTTGTTCGAAGTCGCTGTTGTCAGCCAAGGTAACGGAGAGTTGTACCGTGGGTTGCGGTTTCGATGCTTGGCGTCGCCACGTGTCGTTAAGACTATCGTACAGGTGATGGTCGAGTTGTATCGTTGTGTGTGACTGTGTATTACCTGTCATGTGGCAGAACACTCCACAGAGTTGGTCAAAGACTGCACTCTCATTGTTGGGAGGGGGCTTGCCTGTGGGGTTGTCCTTACTCCGACATACGGATTCGAAGTGGTGGGGTCTGTTGCAAGACAGGCAGGTGTGCCCGTAGGCGGGACAGTTCTGTCGACGGGCTTGTGCAGGGGCACTACGACCATGCCCTGTTTGACCACAGTAGGTGCAATTTGTGCTTTTGTGGGATGTCGTATCTCTTTTGTTGCGGCGGTATAAGCTGGTGGCATCTGTTTGGACGACTGGGGGGTCTAGTAGACGTGAGGCAGACCGTTTGCCAGATTCTTTGGCTTCGACAAACTGGAACACTTGCTCAAGAGACATGTCCTGGTTTTTGTCACCGAGGAGATCCAGCTGAATCTCTGGGTCGGCTAAACCCCTTATGAGAACATCTCTGATTACGACATCGGTGTATGACACGTCAGTGTGGCATGACGGGCAGGGTATGTGGAGTTTGCAAATACTGGCCTGGCCTTTGAGGCGGGCGCCGAAAGATCGTACTGTCTCGTCTCTGTCCTGTCTCATATTGTTGAGGTTAACCCTGGCCACCATCGTGCTCTCCTCACGCACGGCCAGGATGCGCATAGCGGCCAGGACCTCCGCCTCAGTCCTGCCGGTGAGGGAGGTGCCTGCGGAGCGTGTCAAGTCCTTTCGTAGCGACTCGTCACAGCACTCAAGGAGTTGTATGATGCGGTCTTTTCCTTGAAGTTGAGTTGCCTCTATATAGTCACCCCAACGTGATAAAAAGTACGACCATTCCTCACTAGTGCCGGAAGACTGTATGGTTGGCCGTCTCAGCTTTTCCGGGGCTATAGGTTTTGTTGGTGTGTGTGTTGTGGCGTGCGTAGTGAGTAAGGCGGCGACGATCGCGGCATCGAGGTCGTCCGTCACATAGGTGCATCCGGCAATAGGGCAGTGAATAGCTGGCATGGTGTCTGATGAGACAGATCGTCTTCATAGATAAGTATTTGAACTTTTTCGAGCTTTATTTCAACGATTCAGTGCGTCTTGGAATGAAGACGATCTACAACAAAGAGAAGGATAGCCTTCACTAAAATGCGAGGAAAATGAACGTAAAATTAATAGGCATTAATCGCTGCAACGTAGTGGAAATGCTGCTAAAACACTTAAATCTTATATCTAGCTTATACCTCTAAAAATGTCCATACAATGTCCAGAGAGAGAGAATGCTTTAATTTAGCGAGACTCGTTAGTTGTGGAATCCACTTCCTGTCCGTGACTAGTGACCTCTATTGGGTAAAGGTGAATATTCTATACTGCTCAGTCACAATTGTTTCTATTGCGGCTAGAACGAGCACATGATCTGCCACTGGCCTTGATTAAAGTGGTACTTTCCAGAATCCCAGATGTTCTAAAGCCACAAAGCTTTTGTGATCTCACTTCTATGGTGCAAATTCTCTAAACGAGCAAATGCGGCTTTCGTTATTCATTTTGCCTTAAATGTCATTGCAACATAAAAGCCAGATTTTACGAGTAACAATTCTTACTCATTCAAGGTTTTGTCCCAAAAGACTTTACAGTCACTTAGAAATGTTCTTATGCTGTATGATTTTGCTGGGTGTTGTCAACATATTTTGGTGTTAAATGTGGTAATAGTCAAATATGAGCATGTCGCGTTTTCAAACGAGTTTTCTCAACTGAATAATGGGCACCTAAATGATTCTCAAAATATGGGCGCGTTATAACCGTGGCTATTGCTTAAAAAGACATCTGGATGCTAATCGTCAGTTTAGTAGGCCTATGACAATGTTATGAACACTGTAGTCTTTTAAAAGTTATTTCCGTGCTGTAGACTCTGGTTAATCTGAACACTTTTGAACTCTCCAGCAGCAAACAATGGGTGCAACCACACTTTGATGAAGTTTAGTGCTAGGGACTTTACGTGGTTTACGTTGTAGAAACCAATAAATTTTAGTTATTTTTGGGAGATGTCGTCGGTGCAGTAAGTCGGACAGCATGATTTTTGGCCGGAATGCGATTGCAGAGTCATTTGACAAGATGTCGGTTTATATTTATAGGACAGGGTTACTTTCTGCAGGCATTTTATGAATAATTTAGACGATAACAATTCGTTGATAACACCATCGGCTGAATGCGAAACGACGAGTTCAGACAGTCACGCAAACCTCGGGTATCAGTGACAACTCCGTATAGATATTTTGTGAGTTGATGTCATTTAATGATTCATAACTTTATCTGCAAATTACAAAAATCAGCAATACATTTCATGCGCGTTGTCCATGTTTACATGGAGGTACTTAAACACAAATCATGAATCCAAACCTTAACAGAATGTATAAAAATGTCACTCGAAATTTACACGTATCGTTGTGTCAATAATCAGTGGAATCTTATGAGCTTAGTGAGTATAGGGATCCTTAGTGTAATTAGGGTCACATCCAATACTTAACAAAAAATGGATCCGATGACCATTACCCAGGGGATTGGTCGACATTAGGTTGAGGATGTATAAAATCGTGTACATGTACATAAAATTATTTGTTTTTTTCTTAGGATTAGGTTTAAGTTTAGGGTTGTTTCCAATAACAGATTATTTCAAACACTCTTTAGGGTTTTTAAATTGAAATAAACAACTTTGATTTTTGAACTTGTAAGTATTGTAATTCGTTAAGACTTGTAGAGCGTATAATGTGATTAAGACAAAATGGGGAAAGAACGCCCTTCCTGTTCGTTTATAAAGTTTTCAACAAAAAGTGCGATCACGAAAGCTTTGTGGCTTTAGTGAGTCTTGCTGAAGGCACTTCAGAATATTCGACATGCTCTAAAGCACCTCATAAATCAAGGCCAGTGCCAGAGGGTGAGGTCATCCAAGTCAGATTAGGTAAACTTGTGACTGAGCAAGACCAGTCGCGGGGTCTAATTATATGTGATGTTCACCGAAGCGAATGTGGTGCCGGGTTTTACTTAAGCAGAAAGTGTCTGTACCCTAAACACCTGAAATGACAGTAGTCTGTCCAGTGGCTTAGCTATCACCGCCTTTTCCCCCCACCCCGTCTACACCACAAGTGGCACACCCACCCCATCCCACCCCGTAACTCAACGTTCGTAACCTTCATCCATTTGGCTAACGTTACATTAACTCTCGTGGCTTGTGGCAAATCGCGCGGCATCCGTGTGACGTTACTAGTCCGGGAGCCAAATGCTGTTTTACTTAACCTGGATTTGCCGGATAAAGATTTTTTCTTTGCTGTTTCATGTAGCCTAGGCATAGTTAATCAACATTCAGGGGGATGACCGTTCACAACCCTTGAGCATTTTCTAAAATATGCAAATTGGGTCGACATTATGCAAATTTCTAGTTTTTCTTATATTTTCCTTTACCAAGCTCTGCAGCCAGATAATTTTGACGTTTTACCCATGTTTCCATGGTCAACGAATTTCATAGGGCAAGTTTTTTACGAATGCATTGTCAATTTCCAAAATTTATGCCAATTAAGGCCGCCTTTATGCAAAATTCTATTTTATTTATAATTTCCTTATCAAGCACTGAGAGCAGGTTATTTTGGTGCTATCATCTAAGTTTCCATGGTCCACAAATTTAATAGTGAAAGTTTTGGGGTGGACCATAGCAAATGTTGAATGCGTTGGTCATGCAGAAGGTTATTGATCAAGAATCTCCTGGAGACACAAAAAATAATAAGTTCAAACATTCCTGGATTTCATGACAAATCACAATTGATGACTTTCAATTACATACCTGACACGTCTAGTCCGGTCCCTTAGCAGCCAAAAACCCCAAAACATTTACACCCCGGATTAAAGCACCAAATTTGGTACACATATACTTTGGGACACGCTGAATCTCATGGGGGTCGGTTGCCCGAAATTTGAGGTCAAGGTCAAGGTCAAATCAAGGTCAAAGGTCATTTGGGTAATTTTTTTGAAATGGCTTCAGACGAAATATCTGTTTCATTACTGTTTCAGGTGATAAACAGGAGGCTTTATTTTTATTTAAAATTAATGTTAATAACTTGTACAAATATGTTAAAGGTAAAAAAGTAATTTTCCAGACACTTAAGATGCTAATTATCCTAATTAATAGAGCATATACATTTTCAATGAAAAATAAGTCTCTTTGTTTTATCTGAGAAAAACTGTCAAACTAGTATGAATATGCATTAAATCAACTCTAAAATGTTTTACCTTTAACAGAAATTCATTTTTAAATGTTTTTGTTACAATATTTATGGTTAATTATGTAACAAATCGTCTCCGTAATTAAAGGAAATCGGACATCTTGCTAAATTTTCAAATAACAATTGCTGAAACTTTTATTATCATTTTTAATTTGATCATAGCTGAAGGTAACTTTGTTAATTAATGTGTTTACATTTTAGTTTGAACTTGATTGTCATATAAACTAAACCAATTAAAGTAATTTAGGTCATTTATGGTTTCCAGTAGAATGAAATAAAAAAGTCAGGTTTTACTTGGTGTATCACACTAAGTTGAAGCCCTTGTTGCACTATACTTTAAAACAGGTCCAGGCATAATGATTGTCTTGAGGAACATGTCCTATAAACCAATGTCTGTTTTTAAGGTTTGTGTCCATCCAGTTAGTTGTGTTGACAAATTATGTAACAAGTGAAGCTGACCCTTGCTCATCCAGACAACAGTACCCAAACAGGTGACCTCAGGTCTGAGACTCGCATGATGTTGACCTCCAGTTCATTGCTCTTGTACTATTATATTTTGATTGAGGTTTACTAATTTAGGTATGTACTTTTTTGAGTAACTATGTATATAAAAATATCCTAAATTGATTTAACTTATTGGAGATAATCATATCGCGTTTGGTGGTGATAGACCGACCCAAAAAACCTCGCCTCATTTTCGAATAGGTGGAAATTCCTGAGAAAACCACAAACCTTTGAGTAAAATGCGATTTCACGCCTATACACATTTTCTGATGGCGTTAAGTTCCATTGCCAGACGTAATTTTCATGTTTATTGCCCCTACAGCCCTAATGGGTAATAGACTATTGAAATCGCTGATAAAAGCGTGTCAAGTTTATAGTCCCTGTAACCCCTGAGATTCTATCACGAATATTTCGCATTATGACTTTTGGTGGACTTAGCACATCTGAAGACAAGAGCAGGGATTTCCTGTTTAAATCAGTACAGTAGCTATTCTCATAAATACAATGGAAGTTGTTTAATAAGGCATAATTTTTCCAACAGCCCTATTCCGATAAATAATATCTACAAAAATTACGCTTTAATTTCGCAGTAGATTCTTCACAAGGCCAAGTTGTTTGAGCAATGCCCTACTCCAGAGTCACCACTAGTAATTGCCCGACAACCGATTGTTCTAAAACTTTATTGAAAGCAGTTGAGATAATGTACATTTTCTGAATAACAAGCCATAGGCACAATTAATAGAAATGTTTCGAAGACGGCTGGTTACCTGAGCTGAAACGATACATCAGCTCTCGTTAAATTACTATGACGTATTCATACTGCCTGCTTCAGGCCACATGCCTCAGTGGCTACAGTTGGTAGAGCTGATTCCTTTCTTCAAGCTTCGCACTTGACTCGAAAATGACATGCACATCTCTGGCAAAGCTTCAGGAAGAACCCTTTCTTATTGTGGGAAATGAAGGTGCAGTTTTCGACCAACATCTTTCTCCGGCTGGAAAAGTGATAACCAAACAAGAAGTCCAAAATTTGATTTCTGAAATGTGATTTTACTGATCTTGATGTTCGTCCTTGCTCATAGCGAAGGCAACTTGCCACTGTACATTGATGTCCTTGAATTTCTTGTGCTCTATTTCCTTGCTCTTGACCTTCAAAATTATGCAAGATGGGTCCCTTTCCACATCCAAGACATGACAGCTATGTCAGCTAACGTATGACAACATCTGAAGAAACACTGGGTGTTTTCAAAGACACAGTAAAGATTCTGTGCTATTGCAATTGACCAAGCGGATCAACAAAATAATGCCTTAGTCAAAGACAGTGATGGGGCTATTGGATTAACTGAAAATCCAAACGCTTTGACAGAGTAGTGTTTGGGAACGAGCTAGCCTGGTTGGTGACTGAGTTTGATTGTCAATAGTGTTTTGAAGACAATAATGAGGAGACAAGCCACCACAAAGACAGGACATCCTTCCAGAACAACTTTAAAAACCATGTGAACAGTTTGTGTGGTATAAGATGTAATTTCAGCCAAGAGAAACCCTTTCTTTGTCCATGGTGATAAACTTATGACGATAGATACGCTACAAGTCTTCAGATTATCGAAGTGACTGGAAAACAGCAACATGACAACTATAAGCAAACAGTCCTAATTGTAAAGTCACAACCAATAAAGGCTCCTATCAAGAAAAAACAAGTATGCCGTTTTCAAAAAAGCTAGCGGGAAGGCAAAAAGAGCAACTCAGCAACGCATGGATGACATCAAGAAAGACTGCAGCTTAGTCAGCTTTTTGTAGCTAGTCAATTTTTAGAAGCTAACCTGGATGATTTTCTTATGCATGAGAATCATTCTTGGCCACCATCCCTGAACCAAAACGGCAGTCTCCGTTTACCTTCACAGAAGTCACAGTTACTTAACATGTTGGAATTTCCTCATCCAGACGTTCCTGAATCCGTCGATGTCAAAGTCTTTGATCGACCAGCTATTGTGCACAGCTTTTCTCCACACTAATCAGTGACATTCGAACAGTTCGGTGGGCACATTCTAAACTTCACAACTGTAGTAGAGTTGACATTGTGTTTGCAGATGCTTACACCGAAGGCAGCTTGAAGGCCACCGCAAAAGCTGATAGAGGTTCGGGTGACCTTGCCAAAGTTTCACCCCAAATGCGACTGTCTGAACTTCCAGAATTTCTTGCAAAACTCGAAGAATAAAGAGGAATTGTTTGACAATCGCCTGTTTTCCAGAACAAGATATATATGTTACCTACGGCCAGTCTGTTCTTTCCTCTGGTTCTGACATACCGCCGTGCGATCATGAGGAGTCGGACGCCCCTATGGGCTTGTACATTGCAGACGTTTCATCAAAGGTAATCAGAGAATACTGGTTACTACAGTGGATACTGATGTTGTGGTCGTTCTTATTGGCGTTTTGATCAGTTTAAGGCTTTGCAGCCAGCAATTCTAGTACGGGTAGTGGTTAAAGCTGGAAAGAACGCGCGGGAGCTCTTTGCCAGTAGCGTGTTTGACCAGCTTGGGTACGATTTGTGTGTAGCTCTACCAGTTTCATGCCTTAACAGGGTCGGATACAACATCCCAGTTCTATGGAGAAGGAAAGAAAACAGCATGGAAGACATGGAAAGCTAACCCTGATGCTACTCAGGCATTCTCATGCCCGCAATTTTAATTCCTTTCAGCAACTCACCATCGACAGTCAGGAGTTCAAAACAAATGACATTTACATGTCTCGTTTATCATCGAAAAGCCAAAACCAGCCAGGTCAATACTTTACAAAAGGAGCTTTCCCGCAAAAAATCAGATCATGCCAAATTTATCGCTTACCCAATCTCCACTGATAAAGAATGTTAACAAATGCTTGTATCAAGCTGGCAGAGGGGTCCAGAGGGGTTTGGATGGTAGAGAGACACAGACCAACAATGGACACCAGGCTGGACAGACATGCCTGAAGTCTCCAAAGCTGGTAAGCTGCTCATTAAGTGTGGTTGCAAGAGTTTACAACTATGCGGCAAGTGATGTGGATGTGATTCCTTAGCATGCACAACGCTTAGCAAATGCCAGGGAACATGTCAGTGACATCGTGGTTCGTTTTGGCGCAAAGGAACAGATGATAGTGTCACGGTTAATTGAATTATGTGAGCTACAGTGACAATTTGACATTAATCCGTTTTATTGTGTTGATATTATAAGCAATTGACAATCGGTTTATATTATGTAGACAGGAGCTAGAACAAGCATATTAACGTCATTTATCAAAGCTGGCCTCCGAGTTTTTGGTAGTTTGTCAAGTGCTATGCATATATTGGTCTCTTTATCATAACATCAACCGAATTTTCATAATAATTGTACAAATTAATGATAAATCGAGTTCATTTTTGGTAAGAGAACCTATTTGTTTTTGTATTATTAGTCTTGCACCAGATCAAAATAGATGCTTTTGTAAAAATTGTAGTTGGTTCGTTAAATTTTGGCCGCCATATTGGATTTATGCAAATGAGGGGTTTTCATATTATAAGGAAAATATATTGCAATGTAATTTTGATAGAATTCTAGTTAAGAAAGTACCATTACCTAGCCTTAAAATGTGTGATCACCTCTTTAAGCAACCAAAGAAGTGTTACTTGGCGGCCATTTTGTTTTTCAAGGTTTGACCTTGACCTTGACCTCAAAATTTGGGCAACCGAACCCCATGAGATTCAGCATGTCAAAAAGTACCAGTGTGCCAAATTTGGTGCTTTAATCCGAGGTGTAAACGTTTTCGGGTTAAGGGCCTGGACTAGTCTTATCCCCACCTCAGTAACTTTATTAGATAACTTCTTTACATCAACTTGACACGGTCACATACAAACACACCCTGGTATTCATCTCTCTTTGATTTCAAAAACAATAAAAAACTCCACCCTAAATTTCACTGAATAGTCCTTTTGCGAGTTAATAACAATAACGCGAGATTACGCGAGACTTAACTGTGACGTCACGGGAAGTGGGGCAAAAGCTTGTCGTTTGGCTCATTTGCCCAATACGTTAGCAGAGTGTCTGTTATTTTATTCCACTTTTTGGCCATTTACTTCGAAAAATGCCAAACAAGCATTGCTGTTATGGCAAATGAAATTCAGATTCGCACTACAATATGTTGTATCGCATTTTGTACTTATTTCGTTTCGTGTATTTTAAACGGGCGATAGGTGAAATCCGCTCACTGATTAAGTTTTCACTACGTCAAAAATACATTCTACATCAAAAATTATCACCTAAAAAGCCGCTTACTTTCTCCAGTGGTCGTTTCTGCTTCTAAACATATCTTCGATGAAGCAGAGCTACGCTAATGCAGGTGACTTTGGCGAGGAATTCCAACTCCACATTGCGGTTACTGTTAGCTTAAACCGCGGGGGCGATAACCACAAAGTAGTTCAACTGGTTAGGTGAGTATGAGGCAAAGGCTAACGCGAGACTGAGTGAAGCTGGAGACCTGGCGCGTGACACTTGCAAAATAACATGAGAACATATCAAGTGAATTTGTAAGATTTGTGTTCCTTGGACTTATTGTTCGTGATTTCACTTAACTTCCTCAAAATGGCGCCCTGTGAGAGAAACTTGAGCGAACCGCGAGGTTTTCTAAGGTTCAAGATATATGAGTCGGGGTATGTGTTAATTAATTATAACTCCATGTGCGCATATGCGTGTTTCATTTGATTTTATTTGCTGTATTTTGAAGTGAGTAACTTTTTATGGGGATAAACTATCGCCCTTGTATGCCTGCGGCATTCAGGCCTAGACCGCGTTGAGTTCCAATTTCAGTCCATTCACAGCTTCGCACAACATAACAAGTTCACATTTTCTTCGTCCATGCACAGTTATTCCACGATTCATCTACCATCTTTTAAGTTGTGTTAACGTTTTAAGAGTAAAATTCACCATAAGAACTCCAGTAAAATTTAGCGTGTGTAGCAAAGACTTGGGGCCAAACAAGAGCAATATGGTCGGTTTTGCCCCTTTTCCGGTGACGTCACATTGACTAACGAGAAACTCGCAATTGAGCTATTAAAATATCGTTTTTATGGAAATTATGCGTCTTATTTTTCATAGTGTATAATTTTCGGTGCAATGCTCTTTGCTGAACATGCGATTGTTGCGCGTGCTCATTTAAGTATTTTATTTTCACGTTCGAAGACGTCAGCCGCTGAGTGGTGTAGTGGTAAAGTCGGCGACTCGCAACTGTGGAGGCCCGAGTTCGAATTCGCTGGTGAGATAACTTTATGGGTTATTACACGGTTGTATCTGGATAATACTGTGGTATAATTTGCCATATCTCACAAAAAACACTTTGGTCCAAAAAATATTATATTTAACAGACACAAACACGCGCTTAACTCGTGGATTCCACCTGGCATTTTAATTTCGATTCGTTACCGAGATAAACTGTACAGACAATTCAAGGCAACCCCTCGCAACACACAATCGTACGCTACAAGTCACAACAATCTTAAAGTATACAACAAGATTCTCAAAAAAACTGTTGATTCTGCCAAGCAATCTTACTATTATGACACATTCGAAAATGGAAATCTGACATAAATAACACATGGGATACAATATAGAGAGTTATGAGTAACGGTGTTCGAACAAAAAATGATACACCAGAATGTCTCTTACGTTCCGATAAAACGAAAACCAGTGACAAACCCGAAATGGCAAGTTTATTCAACAACTACTTTACCCCGAATCGGCCCATCCATTTCAGAATCAATAACTATCACAAAAAACAAGAATCTCAAAGACTATCTTCCCACGCCAAACAAATTTATTTTCTCTTTCAAACTAATTAATAATAAACATGTACTAGATATTATAAGAGACATGGACGCAAAAAATAGTACTGGTCATGATAATTTATCATCTAAAACTATCAAAATAAGAAGTTCTTTTATGATTGAACCTCTCACGACCATCATCAACTAGTGCTTGAACACTGGTATATTTCCAGATGCTCTCAAAATTGCTAAGGTGATCCCAATTTGTAAACATCATGGTTTGGACCCAGACCACCCGGGCAATTATAGACTCATTTCTATTCTCCCACAAATCTCAAAACTTATAGAAAACATTATCCATACTCAACTTTCAACTTTCCTAAATGAAAATGATATTCTTAATAAACATCAATATGGTTTCAGGAAATATCACTCCACAGAACTTGCTTCGCTTGAATATTTAGACCGCATTTGTTCCCATCTAGACAATGACATGAATCCCCTGACCATCTTTTTTGATCTATCTAAAGATTTCGACACAATAGACCAACAAATACTCTTGCAAAAGATAAGTCACTATGGTATTACTGGAGTTGAATATACACTGTTTAAAAATTATCTCTCAAACCGCACCCAACATGTTTCACTAAGAGATACAACTTCCAGTTGGTTACCAATATCTACCGGAGCTCCCCAAAGCTCTGTCCTTGGCCCACTTTTCTTCTTAATTCACATAAATGATATTTCATTTTCTTCTCCCATAGACACACATCTTTATGCTGACGACGCTTGCCTCGTCACACCTTACAAACTAACTGAATCTTCCCAACACACTTTACAGCAATCAACCACCATCAACAACAACCTTAAATCTATTTCAGACTGGCTTTCCGTGAACAAACTTTCAATTAACACATCAAAAAGTAAATTAATGATCTTTCACTACCCCAAAAAGAAAATTGAAAAATGTATTATTCCCACAATTTATACAAATAGGAAAACCATATGTCATGTGAACAGTTTTCCTTTCCTTGGTATTACCGTTGACAAAGACCTCTCATTCCCCCCCCCACATAAACCTCATCTCAAACAAACTCGGTGGACTCATTTATGAACTGAAATTTTATTTAGCTCTTCCAGCTCTCAAGTTAATACATAATTCACATGTTATCCGACATTTAAAGTATGGCATTGCAACTTGTGGTTTCGGCAAATCTGGGAACTCCAGACAGACCAGAAGAGAATCCTTCAGACTATTTCAAATTCTAGTTATAGTAAACTTCGCATCCCTTTACATCAAGACATTTTTAAAATCTCAATTTTACTATAAATTCATCAATAATCTGGTTTCTAATTATTTTTACACCAACAACTTCTTTAGTGTACTCATCCAATATAAACCAACCAGACACATTGTAACTCCATCATACCTGAATCAATACTCAGCTGCTTTTCCGACAATACAACTCAAATTCCTCCGTCCAACGAATTGTCATCAAGAGCATGTGTTAGATTTGAAATTCCTCGACAAATAACAACAACGAAATACCAGTCTCTGCTCTAAATAAAATAAAAACACATTCTTTGCAAGCACTTTCCAGGTTCTTAATCAATTTTATTTTTAGCAACTACAATCCAGTTTTATCATATTTCCAATTGCTTCATATGTAACAGTATCTAATTATATGTATATTCCCAAAATCTCCTGAAATGTGACAGTCCACTTCTTGGTTCCTGAAGTGTCGGTCGTTCTCAGCGCTAATTCTCTTTGTTTTCTTAAGTATGTTATATACATGTATATGGCTTCCTCACCTATTCCTACTGATTTTTGTTTTTCCATTTATTCATTTTGTACAGGGTACCTTCTTATTAGCGGCCAATAATCTTTAGAAGACGTTCTAATTGAAATCGAATTTTTAATTATTGTATTTTAACAATTTAATGTAAATAAAAGTATCTCTCTCTCCATTGTGCCACAGACTTCAAGATATAAACAAGGTCACGTGGTGAAGGTGCATTGTAATGTTGTCTCATTTCCTTTTTTAAATTTCATTTTTTGCAAATTTTCCGGCGAGATTGAGCAAAAAATGTGCTCGTTTTGAGTAGGCATAATTTAGCTTGCCTTTGTCTACTGCGACTTTTTTGCTTGTTCTTTATAACGTGGATCGGGTAGGCCTAGAAATGTGTATTTGTCAGTGGACTTATTTCGTCATTTTTGTTATACTGTATGTGGCACTTTGCACGTTCTAAAAATGTGCGTTTTCGGGTCTTTTGTCAACAACTTAGAATGTTCCGTGACTGTCATTAATTTTACACAACACTGACTATACAAGTTCTCGTACCTAGAGCGACATAGCAAATGAATTAGTTTGCATTAGTAACCTTGTTGAACATGTCCATTTGCTATTGAAAGTTGTTCTGGCATTGACGGTGACATTTATAAAGTTATTTCTGACCGACAATAACATGAATGTACACTTTATCTTTTAGTTGCTTAGTGACAGATATGTATATATATTTTTCACTGATACTGACAATAGATTATTTTATACCACAATATTAGCCTCGAATGGCCAATACAACCGCGTAATAACCCATTTAGTTATCTCACTAGTGAGATAACATTTGAGCGGGAACCGAGGCCATTGACGAACCCGGACCGCAAGAGTTTACCACTACACCACTCAGCGGCAGACGTCATCGAATGCGAAAATAGAATACATAAATGAGCACGCGCAACAATCACATGTTCAGAAAAGGGGCACTGCACCGACATCTATACGCTATGAAAAATAAGACGCAATCCGTGGGGCAATAAGAGGCGATCCGTGAGCACTTGTTGGAATGGCCGAATAAAACGTCGTACCAATCTAAAATTCGAAAGGCTGGTGGAAATAGACCATCACCATAACATACGAGCTACTACGTGTAGTCCCGTGTAGCCTACGCCACGCGATCATTTAGACTGTTGTGAATTCACCGAATTAAGGGCAGTTAGGTGTTAAGTGTATTAGATGCTCACGTTTCTATTACAGAATGCCTTATTTGTTTTCAAGTACCTTGAAATTACAGTCAGAGAAAACCAAGATATTTCTGCTGATACACACATTGCAAAACTAGATAGGCTCATTTCGTTGAGATTCAACAAAACATTTATTTGAAACGTGTATTTATTCAAACTGGGGATGACGAATTTCCAAACCACTTTAAAGAAACGTTAAGCTTAAAGTCTATACTCAATTTCATTACGTATAAAGGTGTCCACGTTATTCGTTTAATATGATGAACATAGTGTGAATTATTCTGAATTGTGAAGTTGTGTTCTGCTGGCATAATTATTTTAAGGCCAGTATTGTCATATATGTAACAAGTATGAAGTGTTGTGAGTGCCAATAAAGTTAAATGTTTTTGTACTTACTTGTGGTGCAAATGTCACCCTCAAAGGCAGATATTAAATAAACGAGTACGGGGAATATGTAGGCCGGGGGGATATAGGGACAAAATGATATTGGGGACTGGGGAACATATTAGCGGGGAAACATTGGTTGGGGAGGATGCATGTAGGGTCAGGGAAAATACACAGTAGGTACCGGGTAACAGCGGGCCGATTCCATCAATGTACATGTATGCAAATGCTAGATATCTTTGTGTTGGATACATGTAATCAATTATAGGTGCTCACAAGATGTTCTTGAGTTTCATAGGATATATGATCTTTATTTGAAGTACAGTAACAACTCAGATGTCAAAGACATCTTACGGCAGTTATTAATTTTTCACACAACAATGTTGAGATCGCTGCTTACAAGGTCTTTGTTGTCTTTACTTTGATTGAACAATGACATCCGTAAGATAATCTGAAAATAATTGCATGTG
>NMRA01000126.1:870217-907040 GCA_002633005.1 Phoronis australis | reverse complement strand
TTTACTCGACTGCGTATGGTTTGTCGGGTAAAACGGAGGCTTGGTAACGCAGACGAAGGTGTGCCAAGAATGCTGCGTTCTGATTGGTCAATTAAGCCGTCTGTCATAATCTTGGCGATAGGTCAATTAGCAACAGTAACCGTTTAGGTCTTATTCTTATCGCCATATCTTGAAATTGATGCAAAGTACCAGCCTGAATTAAGTGGCAATCATGATTGCCGTGTCTCGGTGACTACCCGGACGTGTAAGCGCAGTGCATAATCGGCAGCAAATCGGCACCGCAAAAACATCCACATAAGGCGATGTTTCGACAAAAAAACAAGTTTTATCTCTAAACAATGAGCTCCATACCTGTGGTAGATTTTGCTGCCAGGACACAGTAACCGGTGAAGTAATTTCGGCCCTGCAGTCGCCGTGACTCTTCGCCGGGAACTCAGTGATAATCACTTGCTAAAGTGGCTTTGATTTTCAGTTATCAGGGAAAATATATTTTTAAACCTCACAAAAACAAACTTACAATATATACCTCAGTCTGTTGTCTAAATAAAAAAAATTCCGCGTTGCGGCAAACCAGAGCGGGGGGGAGTGTAGTGAATGTTAGTCAATGAGCTGAATGTCGGCGATGGGAATATATTGCAGTGTTAGGAGCATGACGCAATGTTTTTTATCTTCTTTGTCACAGGAATTTCACTCATTCAGGGCCGGGTAGCTAACTAATGTTTTCATCTTGCCCTGCGCGGCGCGCAGATGTCCGCCGGCGCACGGCAGGCCAGGCGGTCCGGCTCCGCCGGCTAGCAGCGTACACGAATGTTTCTGGCTAAGTGGGAATTATTCCTTTTACTTTAAACTTATTAATACTTATATTATAAAAAACTTTGGCATCATGTCAAGTTTTCTACTTGTAGTTATTTCGCCTCCAACTGGTATTCGTCAGCCGCCCGGCTGTAGGGAATTAAAATGCGTCTAAATTAATTTTCCATATTTTCGCAAGTTTAGCTGTCAGGATATTCTAACTGTATAGCAATTTTATTCAATAATTTGATGTTGCATGTTCGTTGTTCTGTTTATACTGTTTGTTTATCAGAGTTAATTAAACCCAGTAAAACACGCTTAGCCTAGCCTCATGCGTCATATAGTCGGTGGGCCAGATTTTGTAGGGCCTCTAGAAAATGGTTTTTGTGAGTACTTTAGGGGGGCAATTTTATTTTGGTGTTTTTTAATTCATTTATTAGAGTGTTTTCAAAATCTAAAAAGTTCCCACATATAAAGTTGCACATTTTTGAGAAATTTGAGTTTGAAGTTAACTAATAATCACCAAAGAGCTTAGTAAACTTATATTTGTAAAAACAACAGTTTTGGTGACTTTTTTTGAAAACAAGTAATATGGTCCCATCAGTGCCATTGTATTGAACAATATTACACTCACATTACATGTTTTACTATTGTAAATTAACTGTAAACAGTTGAAATTTAAAAAACGTAAAGAGACACCTAGTGGCAAAAATGCAAACTAAGTCTGAATGTTACTAGGAAGACTTAGGAAGTTATTCTGGCATTGTCAGGCAACAAAAATAACACAAAACACTTGAGACTGGGCAAAATTTGTGCCTCAATGACTAAAACATTGACTAATGGTGTAAAATACAGCTTGTTTGCATAATACACCAGAAATACGTTATAGTACAAAAACAATATAGTTGAATGATCTCTGTGAATGTGCACAAAGACTGTATGAAAATAATAGATTATTCTGACAGCGTTTATCAAGCAGTATGAGACAAATACATGACAATGATCAAAGTATGTACTTTCTATGACTTAATCAACAAATAAAATTAACTTTTTAATACAAAAAAGGAAATAACGGGATTGGAGGTCTATTTAGGGTTGACTTGTCAAAGAACTATCCAATGTTATGCAGTCAGTGTTGCTGATGTTACTACAGTTGTCACAGCTGCACATTTCTGTACAGTTTGACCCAGCATTGCAGCACAAACTCAGTTTCCCAGCACACATGTTCTTTTTGCACTTGCAGCGTTCATCGTTTAGTACTGTCAATGGAGATGCGGTCATTGCCATACATATTAACTGCAAAGCTCCACCGCCAAGGAGCCAACTATGGTCGATTAGAGAGGGTACAGCACTGCACACTGGTGATTAGCCCGCAGGCAATGAAGGGTCAAACACTAAGTCCTTGTTTGGAGGCGGGCACTATTTGGGCAAACGTTTGATTCAAAATATGTTATAATGGGCTGTGTTAATTAGAGTCAGCAAGTGAATTATTGAACACTAGCCTCAATTCACTTTCGTATCTCTTAGTCAGGCACAAACTACAACAGTGAGTAGCTTCAACAATATTTCTTAAGATTGCCTGTCCAAATAACTTCATGCACACCAGCTTTCTGAAGAACAGCTTCAAAGTCTTGCTTTATTTTTGAAAGGCAAATGACATCTCCATGTGCTAGAAGCTTTGATTCAATGAACTCCAAACAAAACTGTAGAAAAACATCTCTGAAAACTGGGGATTCGTCACTCTCCACAATCTTTGTCTTTCTCTTTTTTACAGCATGATGATCTGTGGTACTTGGCTTCTAAGACACAAGGTCTTTATCTTTGAATTTCATTTGCATATTCAGGGCTCTGGACTGAGCTGTTGCTTGCGATACAAGTCCAACTGAAAAAAACCCGAACTGTTAACACTAATTTAACATTCAACTATGAGTGAGTTGGCATGCAACTTTTTCAGACGGACGTATCAGGAGCTGATCCACCACCAGCCTAACAAATTTACATGCCGTTTGATCTGTAGCCTAATAATGTTGATCGTCTAATAATTAGATCAGTAGATGCAGCTGAAAATAAATCAGCTGATATACCTGTGCAGTGATTGAAATTTAATTTTTTTAAATCAGATGCTCAAACCATAGTCAATCGATTTACACTTAAGGTAATCGACGTTTGACGAAATGGACAGTGGCTTCCATCGTCCTCAAATTTCGACGGCGACGATGGCCACTTAGGCACTTTAATTTAATTATCATTGCAGCTGCTACCTAAGTAATTAATGTTTACAAAAAATTGAGACTACGGCAGGGGATGACGGCCACTTGGGCATGTTGTTTGCAACTATCTACTCCATTTAACCTTCTCAAAAATTTTAGACTTAAAGTGCTTTAAAATCACACCCACAGTATAACGCCATAGGATTATCCCTTAGCGCAAGCAGTGTCGATGTGGCAACTGAATGGAGTGTTCGAAAAACAGGATTGCAGGAGTATTTGTTTAAACTGGGAACAAATGAAAACATTAACGACCTCCTCAGAGGCATCTCTCTACGCGGTACTTCTAAACTTATAGGAACATAATTTGCCGAAAAGTATCCGGCATATGAAGTACCTATAGTATGATCATCGTCTCTACTGGGTCAGCAGTATTGTCTAAGGCCTAGGCAGTCAAGGGGCTGAACAAGTTAAAAAACAACTGGTGATAATACTGAATCACACGTGGAAAACACCAAAATGTATTTTTAAAAAACACGTACCTGTTTTTGAAAGCTATACTTCTTTCTCTTTCTTGAAATGTGGCCCATAATGTACTTTTCCTGCTAACAAATGATGCACTCATGTTTCAGAATGTTCCTATCTTGTTCAGGTTAATTGGGTGTTTCAGATTTTGGAAGTGATTGATTTTCTTGGGAAATCTTGGATAACATCTGTATCACTTTCAGCAACTTCAGCTTTAGTACTACTGTTGGTGCCTTGAAACGTTGCTATGCCGTTCTATGTCCTTTCAATTTTCTGGTCTGACACTTGGTATTCTAGTCTATAGCACTCAGCAGTATACTGTGTAGGCTACCAGGGCATGCAGCTGTTTTCTGCACAAACGTTTGTGACACCTCTTCTTCTTTTTGATCTACTGATCTACAGAGTTCCACAGTCAATCAGCTTTCGTCAGGAAGCTTTCCTAAGCTTCTTTAGGCTCTGACATCACAATTTTGTGCTGTTTGATAAACCTTGAATTATACAGGCATCACACTCCATGGGAGCAGCCATATTGAAGTAACTAAGCACAACAATACAATCTGGCTCTCTGATTGGTCAATTCAATAGAAAAGCGCCATCAAGTGGCAGGAATGTGCATCATATTTTGTGCAACAAAAACACCTTTTTTTAAAAAAATGTGCAAGTGTAGACGTGGGAACTTTTTGGAATTTGATTTATAGGTATATTATCTAGCCACACAGAAAAAACTAGGTTGCCCCCCCAAAGTACTCACAAGGATGAACGCTGTGAGATCTGGCCCACCGACTAATAGTCGGCCCCGGCTGTTCAGTATTCTGTCGTTGGCGCTGGACTCACGGTAATTAGGCCCTACTAGTCCGTAATTTCATACAAGAGTCGCAAACTATCTTTGTGTGTATAAGGCATTCATGATTTGAACCATTTATTCCAATAAAACAGCCAGGGACGACCTGCCTTTGTCTTTTGTCAGTGCCAGTGGTCTCGATCGGTCTGCACCGGGTTACCGGCTGCAGGTCTGAGCCCGGAAAAATAAATTCTGTCAAAGTTTATTTTGCCACATTTTGTCAGCATTTTCAGTACAAATTGTCCCTATTCTGGTTTTATTGAAGTTGAGGTCCACTGTCGATTATTTCATCCCCTTTTGCTGGCTGGTAACAGACACTGCTCCAGTCGCACAGACGGGGATAGACCTAATTCACGCGGCGGACATTAAAATCCAAAGCGAGGCTCACTGCGATAAAAACAAATCGGAAGTTGACAATTGCGTGAGTTAAATGGCCGGTCTTTCGAGTCCAACCTGGATATTAAATCATAAAAATGTGTCGATAATTAACCACAGAGACGTAGAAAAATACACTAGAGAACACTGAAGTCAATGCACCCAAGAGTTGTCTGACCAAGGGGTATAATTTTTAACGAAACTAGGTTCGAAACATGAAAAGTAAATATGACCAAATTGCGGCGATCCTAGTGTTACGGATTAGGTATTATGCTGAATACAGGGTTACGTTTGTTCTTCTAAATAGTTGATAAAAATGCTTTCTACACAAACCAGGTCATCTGCTCGTATTGTTGACGAGTTGAAGATATATTCGACAGTGGAGGCTCATTACGTTTCACTCACATCAGATTTAATTTGTTGATCAAGAATATTAACATCAAGCATAGTCTAGGTCCTGGTGAGGTAGGGACTACCGGGACTAACAGTTGATTTGTCATTGATCTGAAAGACAGAATAATTCATGTTATCAAATATATTTTTATTGAAATAAAAACCAGGCTCCTTATTGAAAACAAAAATTATTTGAACATCAATGCTGCTTTCTTGGTTTTAATAATTCTTACGTCTATTTCACTGTGTTAGGCTTCAAATATCAATCTGGACCAAGTTGAATTTTAAACTTAAAACACCTAATTCGTTCGGACAAAGCATAACCTCGTTTTACTGCTCAATTTCAGTTAACTGGACAGAGCAAGCATAGTTATCCTGTTTCTTCAGGGGCCTCGTTCATCTGAGGAAAGGTTCCTGTGCCGACTGAGGGGGGATTTTTTTCGCCGATTGAGGGGAAAATCTGCCTCCCGATCACCATCAATACCAACCCCGCCCTCTTGCAAGCTCTCATAGACTCTGTCTCAAGTAGCATTTTTTGGTCTTTCAAATTGTCACATGTGTGATTTGAACTTCCGAGAGAAGTTTACAATCACTAGGGGAATTTTTAGGCCTCGTGTGGGGGAGTTTCGTTTGATTTTTCAATACTTTTGAGAGGGTAATAAGGCCGATATTCGGTCCCCAAAAACGAGAGATTGAGGGCCCTGTCCTTTTTGGAAAGATAAATGCACCATGCTTCAACCTGTAGTCATGAAAACACAACCTGGCTGGCCGAGGATTCTCCTTGTGGTTGCTATGATGCTCGGCAATCGAAATGCGACAAAATATGATCTAACTTTTCGAAGACATTTAAAAATTTACACGGACATATTTTCCTTCGTCGCGGCGTATGGCAACGACGCAATGCTTCCGAATCTCAACGTCCTTCGGGATTGTAAAAACATACAGTTAAGTGTCCGTGTTTTTCTCGGCGTTCTAGCAACGCGGAATACAACTACGCCGATAAGCCAACAGAGCTATCGTAGCGAGCCTCGTTTTGGAACCGGCCTCATGTCGGCGTGAATGATTAGGTCTATAGACAGATTCCATTACGGAAACTGCCGAATTCCTGGGGAGCGCCATATTGAGGTCACGCCATTACTGGCATGCTAGACTAAACACTGGAGTCAGTACAGCCTGTCTGTAAAACCAGTCTTCTGAGCTGGTGTGCCTGCTTGTGTTTTGTATTTGGTAGCAGATCAGTTGATTTGAAATCATTGATAGGGGGTGAAACCTAGAGCCAGTACAAATCACACAATACTGCAAAGTATGTGGTTGCAATTGCACCAAAAATGGGTACACCATGTACGTATCTAAAGCATTTGGGGGCAAGGGGTGGTGACAAATACATTGTTCAAAAATCTGGATTTCTAAAATACCTTTTACCCAAAGACAAAGTTATGTCAGATAGAGGTTTTACTATTGATGAACTCCTGTTTCCAAGACGAGTTAAGTTAAACATACCAGCTTTCACCAAAGGCAAGTCACACCTTAGTAAAAAAGGTCTGATAAAAACATGGCGCATTTCCACTGGAGCGACTGAGCAATACGGAGACTTAAAAGTTTTCAAAATTTTGAGTAATTCCCGTCAGTGTGTATCACAGAATCAGTGGATAACTACTTGATTCTTTGTGCTGGGCTTGTGAACCTACGTGCTGATCTAATCAGAGATCAAAATTTGGAAGACATATAACTTCCGGAGTTTTTAAGTTGCCCATTCCAAGTGGTAACATGTACTGTTTCAAGAAATTTATGAAAGTAAAATATACGCAACCGTGCAACAGTTTGCTCAACAAAGCTTTCACTGTGTAGCACATCTTTGTCATAATAGTTAGGGATAGTTAGGCCTATAAAAGATCTTTAACCCTGCCGCAGAGCGTCTAAAGCCGCGCACCGTACCAGTGACTGCTGGCAACTCATCGGAGACTCAACTTTAACATCCTTCGCCGCAGAGATAACAACTCTTGGACTGTCTCCGGTGAGTCCATTCTTTGTTGAATGATGTTTAGATAAATTGTCACGAACTTTAAAATTAGCGCCTACGTAAATAAAGGTGGTGCTTCTGTTTTTGCCTAAAACAAATGTGATCAAGGTCATTGTCAGTTGTGTACAGAACTAGTTTTGCTTTCTTAAGTCCAGTACAAAACATGGTTGTTGATACCATTTCTTAAATGGACTGTTTGATGTGGGTATCACCAGGACAGTAATGGAGTGCAACTGAACTAAGTGCCTCACGAAAACAATCTATAATAACAATTGTTAAGATTGTTTTAGTGATTCACTAAGGTCAACTTAAGGAAATCATACAAAATTCATCACAATGTTGCAATATTAGGAAATGGTTATTTGGCTCTGGGATATTTCTGTGAACTCTGTGTCATCTTGTTAAGAACGTGTGTGGAGACAGTTCAGCCTCAAGAAAGTAAACGAATCATAACAGTACGTGACCAATGCTGCAGCAGATGCATTTGTAACCCAAGTTAGAATGATAAACAAACAACAAAATAACGTCAGGTCACATATTTAATATAAAACACAGACCTTATACAACCCAGGGATATGACTTAGAATAGCTCACTACCATGCTGAGCTGCTGTGCTGCTTTTGTTTTGAGCATTCGTGTAATGGCTGACTTTGGTATGCGAAGCCCGTGGCTGTTATGTAAACTATAGTACGAAGTTACACGATCTCTGTCTATACTAACCCTGGGCAGTATCTTTGCCCTGGGTTCCTGAATGAATTGTACTTCCGGTATCGCGGTTAGTTCAAAATGGCGGTGTGATCTTCGGGTCGGAATCGTGAGTGACGCGTTTATTTAAACTTTCTTCGACTACGGATTGTGTATTGGTTGTGGGATAAGTACTGCGTGTCTTCTCGCCGTTTAATAAGGGTTTAAACATGTGCTTCTAGGAGTTTAATAAAGTGTTATTTACATGTTTATTGTCGCTTTTAATAATAGATTATGCGCTTAGATCACCATCGTTTGTCAGTTTTTCTCGTAATGAAACTGAACATCTGTTTATTTGCGGGCATAGCAGTGCCGGTCTTCGTTCTAAACAACTAGAGGCTGCTGTTACGCGATCATCTGATAATTAAGTGTTGGGTTTTACGTGACCGTCGGTGTTCCTTCTGCTCTTGAACATGTGGTAGTTGTCTAAACCCCTGTATACACAGTACACGTTTTCCTATGCGACTTTTCGTGTGCTAAAAATCGGTATGTAGACAGATGTTCCACTTAAAATTTTGCTGGTGGCGTGACTCATTCACAGATGGTTTTACAAAACTTATGAGCTTAGTTGATGAGACGAAATCGAGAAGCGATTTATCATCTTAAGAAAAACTCCAGAGACACGTTAACTGCCACAAAGGCATGGAAATTGCTCTATTTGGCAACAAAAACAAACATTTTTCTTACACGGGAGGGAGAACGCCCCTCTCAACCTTCCCCTGCTAGGCGCTACGCGCCTCGGATTCCCATGGCGCGAATCATGAACCTCCCTACGTTACTGACAAACGTAGATCCGCCACTGTTCATTCATTATTAATTTGACATGAAATATCAAGGTTAGGTGTTTTCTTTAATCACTAAAATGACAAAGCCGACTTGGTTGAAGATGTACCAAACCAAAAAAAATTGAGAATCACAAGCACTCGATACGTTTTTACATGTACGTTATAACAAGAGACATTTTTGTATAGTCCGCAGTCCTAATAATGATCATGGAGTTTTGAAAAACATTAGAGTCATCCAGAAATGAGGATGTCTTTCTGTTTTCAGATCATGGCACACCAAAACCATAGGACGTTGTTTTCTGCTAGTACGGCACATTCATGAGTTAAGGACAAAAGGAGCCCTGTATTGTCCGTACACCAGTAATGTCCGTAGCCCCTCATGACACTGCTAAACAGACACATAACATGGGATTGAAACAAGGATGTTTTGACACAAATTGCTCCACATAATCGGGTTTGAATAAATTTACACATTTAATGCTTTGCAACAAAATATTGTTTTCCCAAGTCATCTAATGGAACATAACATATACGCGAGCATGATGAATCACACGTTCGTGTTCGCGTTTAAGGTGTAGTCGAAAACTCTCTTCTTATTTTCTCAGTCACCTGCGCTGCATTCAGTTACGATACGGGTCGATGGTGCAAGGTTTTATGAAAACTGCCATCACTGTTCAGTGAATTTAGAATATTCTACTGTCTAAGATGAAGAACGTCGTTGCATTTGCTTTGATCGCCGCAGTGGAGCTACAGGTGGGAAAAGTGATTTTAAAACGACATTATCGGTTTTACCGTCAAAAATGAATTTTGCAGATTATTGTTGGATGGAATAGACTTCTTGCGGTTCCTTTTCTTTCACCAGAGCTGCAAAACAACAAAATCTCTGTATTTTGATGACTTTATAACAAATTGCCAATTATCACCATTGTCTGCTAGAGATTTGTTGATATCAAGGATGTTGCTTTTACCCTGGAAATAACTTTAAAATAAATAGCAGCTTAACGCATGGATTTTGTCTCAGCATTAGAGCGTCCTGTTGTTACTCATTCTAATTTTGTCAAGTTGTTTTTCTCGCAGAGAATCTCCCTTAAAGGCTTACTTCCGTCTTCCTTGCGAACTCAACATAGAAGTCATGAAATAAGTTGATAAGCTTCAGTAAATTGGCCTCAAATGTTTTTTTTTTTTTTTTTCATTAAGATGATAGCAATTGTTTTCTGTTGTCAAACAGAATTCAGAGATGATGAGAAACGACCATCTTCCTCTGTCGAAATTGATGACATGTTGACACATTTTTTTATTTGCTGAAGCCCTGAATAATCAGTTTGTCGACGAACTCACCTTCGTGATTCTGCTTGGTCTTGCTTTTTGAGCTTCTTGGATGAACGGATTTTATTGAGGTATACCTTCTGCTAAAACTTTTAGAAGAGAGCTCACTGTTCGGAGATTTCAATTTAGTACTTAATTTTAGTCACAATGTAGTCTTCTTTCGTACATTGTAGTTTTGGGAGGCCAAGAAAAATTGAGATGTGTGTATTGTTTTACCGGAAATGTGGATAGCCTAAGGTGATTGTGATGTGTTGTCCCTAGCGGGGCGTCTTTTTCGTTTAAGTAATTTGTAGTTTGCTTTTCTTGCTCCACAGAGTACGTAAGCGGTGTTAGATATTATTTCATCACTGTCCGCGTGGCAGTATTTTAGCGTGTTCGGCTCGACATTTATAGAGAATCCTATACGAGTCTCAGGTTTATGACATGGGCAAAGCCTCTTGGAAATTTCGCCAAAATCCCGAGGCTTGCCGGTGGATTTTGACGAAATTTCCAAGAGGTTTTGCCCATGTCATGAATCTGAGACGACTGTAAGATTGAGTGTAAGATTTGTTTTGTCACATGAACCGTAAAAACGATCTTTTATGCTGAAAAACTCGACGTGTCTAAAACTTTTGTAAAAACACGCTTATGTAAAGTAATTCAGTTACTTTTTGTTGATAGATTTATTTCAAGCTGAACAATTGTAAATTGCATTCAGTTTTCGTAGCAAATATTCAAGTTAGAATCTAACAAATAGTCTTTGAAGTTGTAATATTAAAATTTAACTTTACAAATAACAGTCAAAAGGCTTCTCCACGCGTGAGCACTGAATTGACCTTGAGACAGCACAGCTAGTCTCGCCGGGTTTCTTGAGTTCGGGGCTCGTCTCCGTTTGAATGAACGTGGATATGGAATTCGCCGCGGAAGATGGGTCCGTTTAAGTTGTTGTTTGCATGTCCTTCCCGGTGAGAGTACGTACAGTTGGGACACTCGATTTGTCAATCATAACAATGTCACCTTGTCGAAATTCCGGCATTGTTTGGTTTGCGCGCGTTTAGTTGTTTTAGTGTTTTGCATACGATAAAATGTAAGGCGTATGGATTTCTACTGTGCAATTGTTTGTGATTCGCCCATGTAAGGGCGTACCCGGTCTCGGTCGATACGCGGAATAATGTCGAGTGGGATATTATTTCATGTACGCCACTCTGGGTACGTTTTGTGTATTTCTTTGGCAGATTTTTTAAGTACTTCACTCAGACTGTTCACGTGGCGTATCACATCCTATATGGATGTACTTGTACGTTAGGTTGTAAGTTTTCTCTAGTAACAGTTTTAAATGTAACGATTTATCACTTGAAAAAGAGATAACAGAGACGAAAACAACGGTAACTGTTCATTGAACTTGTAACATCTCCTGAAAAGTGTTAAATAACAAGAATATTATTTGATATTGTAGTTACCGAGGGATCGGCGCCTGAGTTGCAGACCATATAATATTTAGCAATTGAAAACTGAGACAGAACTGTCATATAATTAACAGTCCTGTTCCAGATGTTACAATCGGGACCTGATTGCATGTTGAGCGTTATTTACACTATTTTCGGAAAGTTTGATGATCGAACCGGCTAACCACGTCGAGTTCACATTGACCTACCTTCTGAACTTTCCATGTCAGAGGTCACTGTTGAAGTAGTGGGGGAGGTGAATACATTTACCGTACTTCCGATGACGTCACAGTTATGTCTCACAGAATCTTGCGTTATTGTTATTAACTCGCAAAATGATTATGTATGGATGTATTTTCAACTTGATAAATATAAGTTATCCCATGTACATAATGAATACTACTGCCATACCCTATCGAGATAGGTTATAGTAGTATTCCTATGTATGTGGCATAACCCGGTTATTCCATATGTATGAACTCATTTGCATAGCGGTAATATTTTCTGTCATGTGATTTGGCTTGTTGTTATGAATATATATATGCCAAGCCTACCCGCGGGTTAAGCATTTGTTTACAGTTTGAAATCACCTGCCAACCGTCAATTTCTCTGCCAGTGCCACAATACAGCAGCTATTATCTGGCAAGCGCTAACATACTGGAAAATGTAGTGAAGCATTGCTCATGAAATCACTCAGCAAAGTGGAGCACCTTGTCATGTTTCACCCGACCTCGTGGATGGGTGAGTGCAGGTCGCCTCTGACCGATGTTAATAGCTTTCGGTACAACGATAGACTGAATACTGGCTCGAGTTAATCAATTTATTAAGGTTATCTCAAATCTTATTTAGAGGCCTCCATTCTAACTCGTATTATAAAAATTAGGCTTTGTCAACTACTAAAAGTATATATTTTCGGAAAAAGCTCAGGGAATATAAAATATGTTTTATATTTATGTGTCATTACGTTAACACCTTCTTTAAGTCAAAACTCCATGTTTAAGAAAGATACATTCATAGCAAAATATACCCTTGGTTGGTTTTGTTAAATGAAAACTTCATCACTTACCTCAAAAAGTCTGTTAGGAATTTTCGATTAGCCTTTTGGTTTGTTTCCTATGATGAAATCAACTCGCAAAACGTAAGGTATTTTTTGTAAAAGTTGTATTCGTCTATGTTACATTACGTATTAGTGTGGGCGACAGAATAACGCGTCAGCTTTGTTTAAATCGATTTAATCTTGAAGAGACGGTTATCTACAAACTATAAATAAAGTATGTCAGAAAACGGAACCAAACAATGTTCTCAAAACGTTAGGGTTACCCAATAGTCAATGTGACTGGCACACGAGACACGAACCCGCATTAGACGAAACTACCACAAAGCAGCCGTTACAGTTCAACATGAATAGACTAAACGTAAAGCCTTAACTGAATTCCATGTACTTACTGGAGTTTTCGGCGTGGCCCAGCTAATAATCTCTCTACAGTCCATCGCAACGTGTTGGAAACCAATATTGGAGAAGAACGCTGTAAAATGACTCCACAACCTAAAAACCATCAAAACGGTACTCTGATTGGTTAGATCACAATGGCAACACACAGTTAGCCAATAAACCATTGCCTAAGAGCGGAGGTAGACCACAGTTACGATGCACTCTGGAAACGCCTCGATATGTACATACAACGCCTCTAGTGGACATAAAGTTCCTAAACAAAAGACTAATGCTCCTGCATTAACATTACGCAAAAATAGGCCTTTATATCGAAAATCTTAAAAGAGTTTTTGAGATTGATGAATAAATCTTAAGTTTGGAAAGTTTCAGTAAAATCCACAAAGCCGTTTTTGAGAACCCGTGTTCCTAAAATCAAATTAAGTCGATTTACCGCAGCCGAGAAAAAGCCGATTGTGAGGCGGGACGTGAAAATCTCAAGGATTTCGGTTAATTATTAGGTGAAAACTTGTTTTGGGTCAATATTACCTATACACCCCTAAGCCACGTTCATCATTTCAACATTCATGCACAATGTCAGCTGAATTTGCAGTGCGTAATTAACTTAATTATCACAAAAACGTTTAATTTATACCCAGTCGATCCGGTCACGCGCGGAGCCAGCATATTAAGTGGGTCAAGGTGGTAAATTGTGGTCCACTTTTAAGTAGCTCAACAGTTCATTGTTAGACGCACTACTCACTGGGAGACTCCTGTGAAAACCAAGTACGAAATGGATATAGGAATCGGGTCGGTGGTTAAAGCACCTCGTGAGGATGAGATCGAAACAGCGAAATGTCAAATTACCCGAATTAAGGAATTTGGGTGAGGTTTATCTCTTTTCACAACTTCTGTGTTCATGAACACAAGGTCACAGCGGCGTGAGGCGACTCGTTCTCAACAGTCGTAAGCATGTAGACGCACAACTCTCAGGATCAAAGCCACGTTTTTTCTTCGTTCTACCCGGCATCTTTCTGTCATATCTACACGTCGTTGATGCATTATTATGGCGACTCGGTCAATGAAGGGACTGAGGGTACATACGGAGCTACTCTGTGCCTGGCGGGAGGTTCGATTTGAGTGACAACCCTGTAACATTTGACCTCGGATAAGTAATGAACAATTTTCCACGCGGTTATGCGGTTCCAAGGTGATTCTGCCAAATCTTTTTTTCTCGCTACGCGGTATATATTTCGCATTTGAAATTCCCCGGAAATGAAGATAAGGTATTTTGCTAGACATATGTGAAATATTGTAAAAATGGCCAGTTTTTGTGAATAAGGTTTGGGGATTCCTTAAACTGGACCGTATGTTCAGACGTCTACTCGAACAAAACTTCTGAGATGATGCTTGTTCTACTGTATGCTCCAGCCTTTGATGAACTCCTGATTCACTTCCAGCAACGGTTACACTCGTGGATTCAATAACTTGCTGTCTCTGAAGCTGGCTCTCAATTGACTAACATTGTAACTACTGATTCTGTAACTGTAACTCAACTGTAATTGTAGCTGTAGCTTTAGCCCTTTTTCTTTTTAACTCGTCTGCTTCTCACTAGCCCGTCGCTGGGTATTTATAGTGTTTTGCAATGTTGTGGAACTTTTCAAACACATTCCAGAACTTTCCGGAATCTACCCAATCATTCTACAAACATATGCTAGGCTCAAGTATGCCCCCAGACTAAGCTTCTATGTTAATCACTAGGAAACTGGAACTACTAGAATGCTCTCTAGAATTCTATTGTAAACAAATTACATCATAACTGTCCAGACCTGATAGGTAGTGTCAATCAATTGCTATCTGCAAGCAAACAAATAGCAAAATATGTCCCGAAAATAATAGGTGCGTCGCAAGAAATAAAAGGGAGATCAAAAAGAGACCGTGTATAGGCGATATAAGGTCATTTATTATGACTGATAAGGTACAGAAATATGAGTGTACAGATAACATATAAATAAAATAATAATCTCTGGAAAGATGGGCAATAAAAAGCGCCAGCACTCAGGTAAGAGGAACCACCGAAAGGAGAGAGTGGTAGAGGGTGGGAAAATTGAAGAGAGATTAAACTCGAACCTAAGTGCTGCTGAAAGCGAAGTACAGATGACAAGAAATATAACTTAACTGAGAACAAAGGATCCCTATGACACGTGACAATCATCAACCTATGGGAGCCAAGAGATGACCAATCTCGTGGCACATGACACAAACGAACCAATAGTGAGGCTGGAACTGTAATGTCCTAGTGCCTCGTGAGCAGTAGGACCGCATGCGAATCTACACAAAGGATTAATGGACCAGTCCGAAAGATGGGGGTATAAGTGGGACGAGTCCATATTCTCACATATTTAACAAGTGAAACATCATTTATGGCCCTAAACCAGTGCAATTCTTCTCCTGACAGCACACCCCTGCCAAACAGAAAATTACTCTATAACTTTCTAACCATTACTCACCTGGCACATGCATGTATGTATAGTCTTCTGCTTCTGCTTCTGTGTCCTTCTCTTGGATGCTCTCTTCGTTTGTTAGTCATCTCGTTGGCATGATTGGTCAAATTGATTTCTCTAGGCTGATTACTGAAGATACCACTCCACGGTAGTCATGCAGGAGTTTGAGTGCTTGTTCACTCCGTTCTGACGTCAAGGAATCGCACAAATTAGGTCTCGTCGTGAACTTCCGAAAGTAGCTCTTAGTAGCCTTCACCAAGACGGTTCGCTTCATCAGTCTCACACTCCTTATTTAACACCGCGCCTATGACTCGATCTTTGTCTTCGATGTTGTCATTCTTGCATTAGCGATATGCTTTCAACAGCTACAGATTGGCACGGAAAATCTAAATCTTGCCGTTCACGTTGATCCTCTAAGCCATACGGTTGGCTGCTCCGTAATTTCGTATGGCCCCTTCAGTTACAGGGTAAGTTTGTTGTGGCTTGTGGGAAGTAACAGCAACCCCCTCTGTCCCACTCGAAACTGTCTCTGGCCTTCTTTTCGTAGTTAATGCTTTATACCATAAGCATCATACAAGCTTTTCCATGTCTTCTCTAAAAGGTTCCTGGGCTCGAAGAAATACAATTCCAAATTTCCAGAAATTAGTTTAGAATGGTTACCAAAAGACCAATGTATACTGTCTTGGCTCATATTAATATTCCGCCAAGTGTAAATTTAGAGTTTAGTTGAAGTGAGAACGTATTCCGACCTGTGCTTGTAACAAAAAATAAAAAGCCTATCATCTGTGACCCAAAATTATATTCGCTCAAAGAAAGCCAAAACTAGTTCCTGTCGATTAATTTGTATTTCGATATTGACATGACAATTTTGGCCCACGGTTAAACTCGGCGCAGCAAGTACAAGTTGCCTGAATTTTGATTTTGCAGTGAAAAAGTGAAACCCACTTCTGGGCCAATCAGTTACACGTATGGCTTCATGATAACAATGAGACAACAAAAAGAGAAACCAGGACATATTTGTCTTAAGTAAAGAATATTTTAAAGACATTTTGCGTCTCACTTGTGTCCTGATTTTGAAACTATTGTGAACTTGACAATTATAGTTGGAACACTCAAACATGCTACCTCAAATGGTTCAATTTCGTCTACTAATCTGTCCATCGCATCAAGTGCGAGTCAGTCCATGAGTCAACATCGTTTTTTTAAGTTGTTTCACTTTTAATCACCACTGGCATTCAAGATAAAATGGCCAAACGAGTACGGAACTGTCTTAGAGCTTTATTTGATTCGGGTGGCGTCAGGTGTAACAATACTTTTTATTATTCTCGTATTTATTTTTTCTTGTTAGATAAGGATGTTAATGTATGAATTCATCAAGTTTTTAGCACACAGATAATAATTGTAATTATCTGGGTGTCTGCAGAACAAAAACATTTCACTGGTTTTTGCCTACAAAGCATGACCTCACTTTTTTACTACAAAAACGACCCCGAGCTGTGCACTTACGTAATGTTTACTTCACAACGAAGAACTTTGTAATATCAGAATTATCATTGAGATGTGCCTTCTGACTGCTGGCGACATAGAAGACAATTCAGGACCCGAGACTCAGGGTTTAGCCAGCTTTAAAGTCATATTCACTAACATCAACAGTATCAAGGCGAACAATTTTTCAAGATTTGAACTTCTCAAGCAATTTATTAGAGACAAATATTACATGAACATAGCCATATGTGAATACAGAACGCTGTCTGAAGACAACATCGGTGCACTTGTTATTCCAGGATACAACATTGCCTATGACTCTAACACCGGGCGAGGACTAAACTTGTTTGTCTACGGATTCATTGAATCCACTTCTGTTAGATCTCCTATTGGTAACTCAGACCATTGCGTTATAGAAACAACATTCACACTCAACTGCGCACCTGAAGAACCCGGCATTATTAAAAAGGTTTGGAATTACAGTCTCCTTAACATGGACAAATTGCGCACCGACATAACCCCATTTGACTGGATTGAAATACTAAATAAAAGTGACGTAAATGACGCAGTCTCAACATTCACACAGTCATTCTACAATATACTTGATAACAAAAATTCCCATCAACCATGGAAACGATACAAAACAAGAGCAAACCGTGGTTTAATAACAAAACAAATTCTGAAATGAATAATAGAAATAAACTGTAGAGATTGTTCAGAAAATCTAATAACCCGTACACGTTTAAGTGTTAAAAAGAACAGTGCAAAATAGTGGTAAAACTAATTAGAAAGACAAAACAAAACTTTAACATGAAAATTATTTCCATAATCAACAACGTCCCCAAAATTCTAAGGAATATTGGGATATAGTAAAAAAATTCAAGGACAGATAAACCAATCGTTAAACCCCACCATCCACTTAAAGGAAGCCAACACTCAGGCGTCATCCACAGCTGAAAAAGGTAAACTATTTCTATAATATTTCACCGCTAAGAGTCACATTGCACCACCAACAAACTTTCCCAAGTTCCCAAACAGAACATTAGAGCACTTCTCTGGCATACAAGCCCAATCATCTTAAGTCCGAAAGCTACTAAAAACATTGCCGAAAACAAAACCGACGGTACCGATATAATTACTAATAAAAAGATAATAGCAAGAGAGCTTACAGCTCCTTTGACAACATTATACAACAACACACTACAATCTGGAAAATTTCCTTTGGACTGGAAATTTGATGCTATGATACCAATACACAAAAAGGACTCCAAAGCAGACAATGCCAACTATCGCCCCATAACCCTTTCCAACACCTTATTCAAATTTGTAGAAAAAAATATTTCTCAAAACATGTTTGACCATCTCTCGTCACAAAACCTCATCTATGGTCGGCAATTTGGATTCATGCTTTGTGTCCCAACTTACGGAAATTGTACATGAAATCCACCTCCAATTTGAGCAAGAGTACTACGTGAGATCCGGATTTTTAGACTTTGCGTCAGCATTTGATATAATCGTTCCTCATGATCTGCTTCTACAAAACTTACAATCTTATGGTTTCTCTATCCCTCTCCTCCAATTTTTAAAATCATATCTTGAATAGCGAACTTCCAAAGTCCGAACTGAGGGTGTCTTCTCACCCCCATCAACACCAGGTTATGTAAATGCTGAGAACCACAGGGTACCGTACTAGGCTTCTTACTCTTTTTACTGTACACGAACGCTCTTCCAGACACAAAAACTGGTAAACATTCTTACATGCTGATGACACTGCATCCTCATGACTCCTTACAATTACAAACTGACCTGAACAAACTCTCTGACTGCACTCACAAATCGAAGATGGAATTTAAACCTGAAAAAAGTGATGATCCTATATTTTCTTAGTCTAATACCGTGTAGCACTAATTTCGAAACAAATTCAATGCTTGATCTATCAGCCGATGGGGAAGTTATTCCCAAAAGGCACACACATGAACACCGTGGCTTGCTACTAGACGATAAGCTTACATTTATTCTTCAGTATCGCGAACTCGTTCAAAAAGTACAATAAATTAATTAATCCAATTCCAATCGTCTCTTGTCATCTCAACTCCGTGCCTCTTGTTCAAGTCTTTTGTGCTTCCATATCCGTGACATCATCTAGCAATCAGCAAACGCAGGCATATTTCTTCAATTAGAAAGAAACAATACCAAGCAGCCTTAGCCATAACAGGGACATACAAAGGATAAAACACAATCAACTGGATCAAACTAACAACCCGTCGTAAACTCCACATTTTCATGTATAAATTCTAAGTCTTAAACAACATAGACAATTATTAAAAAATCCTCTTTGACTCCTGCAGATGACATAACGCAAGACCAGGACTGAGGCAAAGTAATTTATACACTATACCATCTTCCCTCAGCCAAGCTTACCAACGAAAATAAAAGAAAGTACTTCAATCGTCACTCCCAAAAATAACTTTAAACTGCATATCACTACTCTAGACTCTGCAGTCCCATTCACATCATTCCAACTTCCTCTCAACCATGAAATTATCCTATACAGATCAAAATGCGGATTATTCCTAAACAGTGACAAATTTAACCATAATTTTAATAATACTTTACCTTTGTGTTCCTGTGCTCATATTTTCTTTGCTTGCAAGGTATGCGGGGAGCAGAGGGCACAGCTTTTCCAGACACTCAAACAATACCCCAATGTTAACAAAGATATTAAGATCTTCTAAAAATGTTTAGCAAAATTATTTTTTTCTTAATGATTGTATAGGACTTGAGTTTAATGAAAATAAGGTTTTATTCTTAATAGTTTCAAAAGTTCTTTTTAATATTGAATCCCTTTGTGTGAGTTGATAACATCGTATACAGGTGCTTATTTTCGACTCTTCATCACATTGATTGCAAAATCACTTATTGTGTATGAAAATGATTTATTGATATTCGTAATCATATTTATATTTAATACTTATCATTGTACTCTTATAATTACTTGATAAATTAATGTATGCGTGTATAATTTTATATAGATTTCTTTGTATTGGTCTGTATATTTATTGTATTGACTATTTCATAATAAACATTCAAAAAAGACATACTGGTTAGCATTTCGAAACTTGTTATTGTCTTCTCAAGTCCAAAGTTCACCCAAGATTTGCATAGGACCTCCCACTGTCCTGCCATACAGCAAGTCAATGAAAAATCTAGTGTATGACTATGGGTCTTGCCCGGGTAAGCAAACAGAACAGCTGACAGGAACCGGTTCCAGTCTCGTGGTCTTTTTTGTCACACCTTCTTCAGCATGACTTTCAATAGACCGCTGATTCTCTCGCAGAGCCCGTTACAGCGTGGGTTGCAGGAGGTCATAATAAAGCTGTTGGGTACTAACAAGCCTCATGACCTTTTTCGAACACTTATCAAACCATGTTAGCAATTTTTCAACAAACATGTTTGTGTGTTAAATCATGTTACAATATTTTATGGAAACGAGTGACATTTGGTTTTTGGGCGTTTGTTTTACAATTATAAATGAATTTTAGCTAGGCCCTACTAACTGGTGTGTTTACGTACCTTTCGAATTGAAATAACGGCTTGTGTATTTATTTGCGTAACTAAGTGTGTGTGTGTGTGTGTGTGTGTTTTGAGTATATATGCATGTATATTTTAAAAATGTTTTTATTTTTTCCATGGCAATAATCGAATATAACGTGCCCGTATTTTGAGGACCAGTTTGATGCCCGTTATTCAGTGGAGAAAACTGGTTCTCGAAATGCGGGCGCGTTATATCAGATCATTACTGTTTCTAATGAAATCATTTGTGCAAACTTAACCTGTTGCCCAGTTACTTTTTTGTTAATTCGATTTCTAAGCAGTGATGTTGCAAGTAGTATATACCTATACCCGGGAAGTAAAATTAAAAAATAAAATGTTTACCTTGTAAAAGAATCCAATTTTTGTGCTTCTGACAGCGTACACTGTAATTGGCAATTATCCCGCTCTTGGCGGACTGTCCTAGTTTTTGAAATTTTGGCAGTCGTTTTGCCACTCCATCAAAATTTCCGCTTTTTGACACACGACGAAACTGGCATATTATCATTTGCGACTGTAATTTCCACGCAACATAGCCCTATCTACCCGTTCGACTACAGGGGGAAAACGGGACGTTTCATGGGTTTTTTCGGCACCTACAATCTTCAATTTGATTACAAAAAAGAACAAAAAACGCTGCCGGACGATCTTGGGTGTTACGTCATAGATTAAAACACGTTTTCAAAAAACGACACTCTTATTGAAAAAGAGACTCTCTTAAAAATCTATGTGCGGTTTCTATCAAATACTTGCAAGTAAAACACAAGAAGTTGGGAGACTGCATCTTGTTGTTGCGACATGAACTGTCGCACTCGGCACGTATTGTCGCATGATTGTGCAACAATATGTACCGCAACAACCGCTGGTTCTTTCTGTTTCAGTTTTCGGTGTTAAAAGTCCAAGCGAATTCCATCAATTCACCCGTGGACCACGCTCTGCCAGCAAACACGGTTAAGTCAACGGATATTACTCTGCCTAACCATACTACTCTATCAGCGGACACCACTCCGCCAGCGGACACCACTCCGCCAGCGGACACCAATCCGCCAGCGGACACCACTCCGTCAGCGGACACCACTCCGCCAGCGGACACCAGTCCGCCAGTGGATACCAAGCCAACAACGTCTTCAATCAGCACGCTAGCTACGCACTGGCCGCCTTGCAATGAAACAAAAAAGATATCAGGTATGAACAAAAAGCTTTCCACTAATGGTTCCTTTTAAACAGTGCTGACTGTACTCTTCAGAGTAAGATTTCAACTCGCCAATATTTTGATTTGGCGGATATCCTTATTTCATATTGGCACAAGCTTTCAGAAATGTGATTGAGTACTCTCAGGACAGGGACTAGGCGGTATAACAGCAACTAGGTGCATAAGCAATAGCGAACATGTTTAAACTGTTCTCAGACCGTTGTCAGAAGTATCTGTAGTATCCGTGCGCTTTAATCCTGTAAAAACAACGCTATCATCTAGTCACCACGGAGGAACACCATGCCCAAAATTGTACAATGACACTTGGCTTTCCTCAATTTCTAACTGCTGGTTTATAATGTTGCGCGCCCAACAGAATTAATGAAGAAGCGGATACTGGCTTTACATTATTTTCTAGATTTAGGTTACAAAAGCCACATTTCGTGTCCGTTTTTGAAATTTCAAACACTTAACCACATGCATTTTCACAAACTATTCAAATATGCTATTAAAAACTGTCCAATGAAAATTTAAAAATAGTATTGAACAGCTTATGATTTAAAATGACTTATTCTTATTAAAATGACATAAGCAAGAAATATTTGTCTTCCCGAATGTTTATGTCTATGTTTGCAATGGCCAAGTTCGCACATGATTACCCAAGTTAATCTCGAGAGAACGATAATGTCAACTGAAGGTGGATGTTCTCTTTAGACCTAGCGGATTTTATGGTTATCAAACCGGTCAAGTTGCCCAAAATCGACTGGTGAGGGTGTCACGCAGGATTCGTTTCATGAAAGTGTTACTGCCGATATCTAGACTATGAATAGTTTTGCCCCTTGTATTGAAAGTCGCAAAACGTGTAAGCGGGACTTCGTAACAGGCCCTTGTTATTGTTACATTAACTTTTCTGACTAAATTTCACATGCTGTGCAACAGTTTTGCAAATTACAAGACACGTAAGAGTTATTTTTCAATTTTGAAAACATTTGCTGGGCCTCTGAGGCCATTTTAAACGCTGACGTGTCAGCTGCAATGCAGAGGGGTAATTTTACCACGATATCCTAAAAACATTTTCTCGGAAACCTGTACATTTTCAGGGCATAAATGCAAATAACAGCCACAATCAAACCACATGTTTCGAAAAGCAGACACCGGCAAAAATAACCTAGTCTGCAATGTAAGAATAGATTATATATAAAATGCAGGTGCAATTTCAAGTTGTACAGACATTTTTGCAGATTTCAAGTTCAAAGCCGACCTGTGGGCCAAGTATCCAGACCGGAAGACGTTTCCGAAGCGTGCTATGTGGAAAAAGGCAGGGTTTGATAAGAATTACGGAGACACATGTGGGATGAGATTTAGCTACACCCTTTACCAACTGGGTGAGTAGAAACTCATGGTCGAGTGGTGGATTGGATCATGTATGATTAGGCCATATAATCACGATCTGATCTCGCGATTATTCAATGAACCAAGTCAACAATACACAAATATGTACCAATTCCGAGGGTATTATTAGGTACATAGAGGGAAGGAGAGCAATGTTGACGGAGGCATGACATTGATGTCTGATTGGTAACTCTTTTAAGCTTTGATATGCTGCCATCGTCTACTCTCTAAAGTTTATTTACGAGTTCAGGATTATCACGCCAAGAATTGTTCGATGTCACTTGACTCTTTTCATTTCTAATTCTGGTTTATGAGCCTTGGTCTTAATAGGCAATCACCATGGTTCATAAACTACTAGGCAGCATTTGGAAAAGGGGTTATTCAAGTGTCATCGTACAATTATTAGCATGATAATCCTGAATTTGTAAACAAAGCTAACGAGTAAATCCTGACAGCATGTCGAAGCTTGAGATGACAAACCAATCTAGCATCAATCTGCCCGCATCTAAATGTTACATTGCGCTAGAGTAGCCTTACAAAGTCAATGGCGGTTAACTTCCGTTATATACCTTTGCAGCGCCCTTTTGTGATTGGAAAGAGAACTTTTGCCAGAGACAAAATGGCAACGCATCGGCAGAAATTCTCGCTTGTTTTGTTTTTGTTCGAAAGTCGTTGAAAACGTTCGCAATGATCAGTGCCGAAACATAGCCGAATCGGACGTTATTCAAGCCACGTTTTGGTTAAAGGTCCCTACCTCTTGCTTTTTTGCTCATATCATTGTGTGTAAAACGACGGAGAAAGGGAGAAGCAGACTTCCAGTCTTCTGTCACTAAAAATGTTGTAAGTTTCTACTATCCCGGTTGCTGTAGTGACAAGATGGCGACGAATTGCTGAAATTAAGCTCTGGCAGCGTTTTAAGTAACTTTTAAGTAAAAGTCCAATGACAATTTGAACTTGACTCCATGTACGTTCTCCTTGCTCAAGGCACTGGTTGGGCGTGCTGAACAATTGAATAATCCCCAGTCTTCAGCCATTTGAAAAACAATAGTGTCATTGACAAGATGAGCAGATGTCTACCGTTCAAATTCACTTTGAAATAGGTACTGCATATAGATTTTGCGCTCAGTACATTGCGTAGTCATGGACGTATAGCTTGGTCAAGTTGCATGCCATGCTCAGAACACGCTTTATCGACACGACCAAACATACAGGCTTACAGCAATGCTCCCAGTCTCCAGACTCTATTCTACAAATTAACCAGTTTCATGGCAACTCACCATTTACGTTTTCATGTTTCTAAAATTATTAATGAAAATAAAATACCGTCTTCAATTTGACCTTACGCCAGCAGAAGATCGCTCCGCCTATGATGTCACGTGATTCGATCGGAAGTCCGACATCAGAGAATGGCTTCGTCAACCAAGACCGGTGTGGCTAACTGATGTTCACGCAGACTTTGGCGAACATTATCTTCCCTATGAATCTTGCCATGACAAAGACAAAAGGCAAGAGCCTCCCGAAAAGATTCCTACGGGAACGGGGTGAAGATTTACGTCGAGGACACCTGACATGTAACCGCCGGATGTTTTATAAGTCAACGCAAATCCAATGAGCCTCATAGAGTTGACATCAGCGTCGACAAAAACTGCACGAATGCGGTTAAAAATAATAGTAAAAATCTTAATGAATAACTATTCTTCCCTCACAACAAAACGTTAACGTTTTACTGAAATATTGAGGGGATCAAGAAACCTACTGAGCTGTATCTGTAACAGTTTAACCGAGAATTTCTTGTCTAGTGATCGCCGATGGTCGAGCCGACGCCGTGACAGACGCACGTAACAAGTCGAAATTCGGAGCAACTGTAACCATTCAAATTATCATTTCAAAGGTAATGATTTTGATGAAGCAACACCAGCCTAACCCGGTCATTATTTGAGACCATGATTATGACCTCCGAAGACAGACTAAACAAAGCACACTTTCCGACTGCCAAATGTTGCCAATCTGTTATTTTATATAATTTGAGTTATATACTAAGTACAGGCGGAGAACCAATACAGGCACTGCGTATTTGCTCAGTGCGTGCTTGCCGCTTCTGTAGTGCCGCAGCGTAGCGCCAAAATCCTACGTATTTTCGGTAATTAATGTGCATTTTCGCCCATGCTCATAACAAAGTTTTCAATCCTTCGCTTTGGCTTTTACTGGCAATCTTTGTGGAGATCGAGCTTTGGCTGGACAGGGCCAAGACTGAGGAGTTACATGTACGAATAGGCCTATAACAACACTCACAGTCAGTATAGATGTAAGAGCCTCTAATAGATAAGTAGGTAGACATGCAATGCATCTTGACTCTTGATTGGCTATATTTTAACTCGTTTTCGTCAGTGCTATGGAAATGGTTGTCATGTATGGCTATAATGAACCACCAAGTGCCGCAGAGGCGGGTCAAACACTAAACAAGACTGTAATCCAAAGCCAAAATTCCGATATTGGGAAGAAATGTTAAAAAGAGTGCATACCTTAGAACATACTTGTGTTTAGCTTTCGAGTGGTCAAACAATGTTGACAGGCAAGGCTGCTCGTGCGCCGGGAGTGCACACAGTTTAATTAATCCACCGTTTGCTCATTACAACGTCACTTTTAGGCTTTGGAAAAGGATAAAAATTGACAGGACTTTCATCTCTGTTGGTATAACGACTGTCTGAATTACACACACCACAACAACACCTCTTGGCCATTCAGTTAAAATGCACATTGTAGTTGAACGTGTTTTGTCCTACAGCCGCTAATGTCAGACAAATGGCGACTTGAACTGCAGTCTGGATGAGTGTCCGGAATGCACCATGCTGATTGGTCAATCACACCTGCCATTCATTTTCTGGCGTAAGGTCACTTCTAGATAAGATAAACAGATACTTATTCACTATGCAATGACTCAAGCTACTTCTCCTGCACCATGAATAACCATATGCAAATTCCACCATTACACAGGAACTATACTCATTTTTGCACACGTAGACGCACGCACACTCACTCAGGTGTGCAAAAGTAATGCTGTAATCTGTGTAGATATGTACATGCAGGTGTCGGGTTTATTTACTTGTTTATTTATTGAAATATTCATACCACTGTGTCAGTCTTCTAAACGTATGTCAAATTTATGAATAATAAATAGTAATTACTTCTCATTTTCTATTCTTTACTATTTATGATTACTGTCTCATTTTTATTCTTTACTTTTTATGTTGTATTCCTATTGTGTTGCACGACGGAATTGGCTTTTACCTTCAAGAATCTCCGACTCCCTCCCTCCTTCCCCCTTCCCTGCGATTTACTTAATTTCCTAATATTTTTAATAATAATTAAACATGTCTGTAAGGGTGGCTTCGCATGGGAATTTTATTACATTAAACGATATTTTACAGGCTACAAGATATACATCACGAAAGCTGATAATTGTAACTGGTCGGGCTTTAAGAACAAACGCGGCCAGAAATACATCATCAGGGCTGACACTTGGCATTGTTACCTGATGAAAATCTTTAAAAAACCGTTCTGTGTAAAGAACAAAGCAAAGTTAGCGGTAAGTTATTAAGACGTAAACGCAGCTACAAATAAAGCAGAATGGATTTTTCCAAAGTTATTTTCTCTGGGAACAATGATATTTCAGGACATATTCGTCGGTTACCTCACTTAGTTGTTGTAAAAAATGTCTGCGTCAGCGATACACAAACACGGTGAAAAAACACGGAGCAGAACCCTTACCACCATTCACAAAACACTTGTTACGGACCTCAAAAACTTTTTCCACGCACAAAGGACCTTCATAACGGAAGCTAAACTGCAACTACAAACATGGTATCCTTACCACGAACAAATAGGAGAGCGTCTTACAATGTAGCCAGTGGCCAGAGGCCACCGCTCTGTAGTTTAGGACACTTATGAATATTTCGGCATCGATGACTTTTATTCTGCCATTGCTTAAGTCAGAGAAATGCATCAGTTGGTAATAGACATGAATTTTACTCGTTCTTGTACTACTAGGGCCAGGCACTATCGAAGCGCCATTCTGTGATGTGTGTTGGCCTGCTCTGGTTCGGGCATGGCAATGTTTAATAGAAACTGGCACGCGCAATTCGGTCACTCAAATTGCCCGCGATGAGAATGCCTCGGTGTAGTTGGAATTCAAGTCCATGGCGAGAGTGCGGTTTAGGTTAGAAGTTTATTTCTACCACTTGACTTGACAACGACACAAATTAAAAGCTAAACCTAAAATAGGATTACAGATCTACCGAACGCCTGAGGACGACTAATGATGACTTAAAGTTGTATTTCGCCCTGTTTAGTGGGCTAAAAAGAACGAAAATAGATTTAGCCTTTCTGTTCCCATTAAAAATGTCACAAAATATTCGTTACCGTGCTGAGTTCTATTTCCCACTTAAGCCACAGGCAAATGAATGTGTACATGAGCCATTTTCTTTTTCGCAATTTTGGAGATGGCCAACCCAATAAATTCAGAAACATTTTCTTGAGTAGCCGATAGTTTCAATGTTCTTGTTGGACGGAAATCAAACTCTATCACTGTAAGAAATACTTAGTGGCCAATTTCATGAAATTTGCCTTCCTAATTCGATTTCTGTTTTTAACCATCTAACCGGTGGTGACGAGCCGTCTAATGCGACAACAAAATCAGATATTTTGTTATATCACTCTACAATAAACTGTATAGAAATTTTAAAGAAATTGTGTCTAAATTATATCTCACTCTGTTGACTGCTACAGGTTTTCAAACGACTTAGTTGAGAATGATTTTCAGGGAAAGAAAGGAATCATCACATTCCGTCACTGCTCCTGGAAGAATAACCCTAAGAGACCAACTGGACATATCGACTTGTGGGACGGCAAGAAATGTAGAAACAAGTGTTACTTCAAAAAGTGTAAAGAGTTCTGCTTGTTTGAGATCTCCAAACAAAAGGCCTTCAGTGAGTATCTTTAAATAAAGGTCAACTGCACAATGGCAGAAAGATTACACGTCTGAATGTTCATCACGTACCAGAACAATGCCTTCAAAGTTTTGATGATGCCCATTCTTGTTGTTCTATCATATTTACAGAACCCAAGTTTAATAACATCTGGAAGAAGTATCCGAATCCAAAGATTAAGAAGCCCGCTATGTGGAAAAAAGCAGGGTTTGATCAGAAGTACCTGTCACACTGGGACACATGTGGACTGAGGTTTAGTTACGCCATCTATCGTATAGGTAAGTGCCCGTAATGCACTGACTACCATTTGGAATTTTATAAGGCGCTACACGCACCCGTTAAATGTTAAACGTACTTAGGGGAATTCATTGACGAGGCAAGTAAAATTATCGCGCACGTCTAAAGATGAGCAGGTTAAAGTAATTGTCAAGCTTCGTGAAGACCTTAAGATTCCATAACAGCTCAACCGTAATTTCCGAATCCTTGCTTTTAAGAAGGACCGCCCTTTTTGTAAAATTGTCATTTTTATTTGAGCATGCATCTCTAAAAAAATATACACTTGTCCTGCTTCATGTTTGAATTTCAATGTATTTGATCTTACTGTCAGTGCATGGAACCATTTTTCAGTTTTTTCTGTTTGAGCTGAGTATTGGCTAAGGTTCCTTGCCTTATTTTGACGTTAGTATCCATACAGCTAGTTTTCTGGTTAGCAAGAGATCTTTATTCTTACATTTATCTTGATTCAGTGCAGTTTAGACTGACCTAAACTACCTTTGAAGAGGTGTAGAAAACCATGTTTTGCCTGGTATTTAGAAACATGCAAAGTGTTGCCGTTTTGTGGCATTCATTGGCATTTAGAAGTTTTAAAAATCAAATGGTTTTGTTTCTGGAATTGAGTTTTAGTTCATTAATTTTAAAAACAAATAAGGATTGGTGAACACTCACTGATGGGAATCACACTTAATGTTGTGAACAGTTCAGAGAACTGAGGTTGGTCACTGCGCTCCTAATGAAATCGTCCCTGTCGTCTCTTATCTTACTGCAGGCTACACGATTGGCATAACGAAAGCTGATAATTGTAACTGGTCGGGCTTAAAGAATAAACACGGTCAGAAATACATCATCAGAGCGGACACTTGGCATTGTTATCTGAAGAAGATCTTCAAGAAACCACTTTGTGTGAGAAACAGAGCAAAGTTGGAGGTAATTGTTAAAGCGGTATGCAAAGCACAACTCGTAAAGTGTACATTTTAAACAGATCGCGGAGAATCTAATTTTTGCGGATCGTAACGTGAGCGTTCTTCACGTTCATATTGCATGAATTTGTAGAAAAAATCGTCAGATTCACTATTGAAACACATATGAAATAAAAGCTCATTTTTCCCAATACAATTTTCAAATTCTCCGCCCCTAATAACATATCTTCGCGCGTGCGTTCAAAGAAGTCGCCGGCTGCGGTTTGAAATTGTCATTGTTTTGTTTAGGTCAAAGGTCAATTTCACCTTTTCCATATAAGGTAAATGTGCTACATTTGCGTCTTGCCATCATACCGTGTGGGAAAAATTGATCAAGTGTCAGCAGTTTGCAGATTGTTTTTTTGAAATTTTAAACTAAAGGAAAAACACTTTGACATCAACGTAAATTCAAAATATTTAAAAACAAACCGTAAAAATACCTGGTGAACAGTTTGATTTCAGTTTCGGTTGCCGAAAAACATTTTAAATAACGCAATTTAGTCTGTTTTCACGTTCTATGACACTTTAATACATAACTGACGTCTTTTGTCTTCTACAGGTGCTATTTTGTCAGGAGTAATTGACGTTTATACAAATACAACATGTGCAACANATTTTCCCACAGGTAATGGTTTCATCTAATCCTAAGAGTAATAGTTAGACTGTTCAGCTTATACAGGGAGCAATATCGTCATCAAAATGTTCAAGAAACGAATAAATTACCTGTTAAGGCGAACTTGTCTTCTTCGAAGCAGTACCGGAAACAGCTGACTAGTTGCCGAAAGGTCAAACCGCACAGCATTATGGGCAACATTCGTTTGTTTTGATCACGCAGATTTTAAGAAAATAAAAAATAAAAGAAAAAATATGTACAGGCAACAGATTGACCCCATACTTACGAAAAGTTCTAATTAAGTATCAGACAGTATGTTTCAATGGTTTTTATGCAGATTCACGATGTTTTTAAAACGTCTACAAACGGATCATATGACTTTAATGTTCCGCCAATACCTAAACAGGACCCCGAGCATTCCGGTCACAGGACATGTCGACGTGTGGAACGGCAAGAAATACAGAAAAAGTGATATTTTGACAGCTGCAGATTTCCGCTTGTTTGAAATTTTGAAATAACTTTTTGTCGGTGACTTCACAGTCTCAATGGTTATTGTCGACACTGAGTCGGCACAGGTCGATGTGGTTCACGTGCGATTTTTGACGTATAGCTTATGTGACCAGTTCGAATGTAAGAACTCTTTGTGCTTCTAAAAATATAACTAAATTGTGGCTTTCTCGTTTCTTTCTCATTTGACAATTTGAACTGTGTTTGCATAGAACTTCCATCTGATATAAAAAAATCAAAAAAGCAAGTGGATAACACATGTCGACTAGGGTCACCTGCTCACTATAGCTGTATAACTTTTTAGATTGTAACTTTAATAAGGGATGGTTATTGTCTCCCAAAATACAGATGGGAAGAGTCAGAACGGGCAAAACGGGGACGTAGATAATTCTTAGCAAAAAATAATGAAACTTAATACGGGTTTTATTGTACTTGATGAGATTTTGCTGTTCTCTAGGTCCTGGACATTTCACCTGCAGTGTCGGAACATTTTGAAAATATGCTAGACAAAATTCGCCTTTGTAAGAGGCGTTTATAGAGGATTTCATAACTGGAAGTCCAAATTTTCCAAAACAATTCCAGCACGCCTTGTTCCTGACACTATTGGCGGTGACTACAGGGCCATGCAGTGGATTATACACCCATATAATGGGAGAGTACAGTTAAGTCGAAATAAATGTCATTAACATAAAATAACCCTTTTACTTATGCAATAACTTTAAATTGGAGTTATGTACTCTAAATTCAAATAAAACCACAAATATGCAAAAAAATCAATTTGTACAAATTTTGATGATTGGCTTGCCTACAGGTGATTGGGGTTTTGCTACTTATTTCAAAATCTTGGCCCATTTCTCAGCCCCTGAGTATCAACACACCAGCGATGTGTTTAGAATGTGCCCATTTTCAAAAGAAATGGACACTAGAGTTAAGGTGATGGTCCAGAGACATGCTCATATTGCTTATATTGCATGTCAAAGTCTGTATACGGCACGCATTGACAATGTATGTTCGCACAGCATTGAAAAACCCTAGGGAAAAAGAAGTCTGTGCAGACAAAAAAGTTTGCGACTTTCATACAAGAGATGTCAACGTCGACTAAGTCCAAAAATCCAGCAAAGAGTTTAAACTTTTCAGCAGCATTCCAATGAAGAAGACAGTCTCAAGTGTTTTGGTTGAGTCAATATTTTAATCGACAGTCGAGCTGATCTTGCGAGTGTACAGCTTTTTTATGGTCAATTTTCTCTCAATGTCTGTCAAAGTTCAACGTTCTGAACTTGGTACAGCCAACAATACAAGTCTGCGCAACTGTAATTCTTGCAGAAACAGCACTACATCCGATGGCGACTACGGTTTCGTGCATAGAACTCTAGTCTGGGAATGCCAACTTCGATCTCGCGATGTTGAGGTTGCTCCGCGCATGCGTGGAATTCCTTTGCATTTGTTTGTTCCGGCGTTGGTTCTTGCTATGAAATTTAGTGTCCAGTACGAAGAGGTAAGTAGGCGCCCAAAGCCCATCGTATCACCTTGAGCACTGAACGTAACTTACGTTCAAATGCCAAAAGATGGTTGGCTGCGCCNCCCCCCCCCCCCCCCACTACAGCACTGTTAGTGTCACTAGGAAGTTTTTGCAACTCCGCCGCTTTTCAGCCAAATTGCATGAGAGTCAGATCATTAGAAAGCATTTTATCAGTTATTGATGGTATATGATAATCCCAGAAGCACAAGATGAATAATGTAATACATAAATGATTATCATTTCGCATACGTGGCAGGTTTAAAAAGATATTTTAATTCTGAAAACCCAAGAGTGTTACCAAAATGTAAAAAATTACAGAATTGTAATAGTAACATAAAAAGGAAGTAAGCCAGAGATGTTACATATTAAATAGTCTTCTAGTTGAGTACCACCTATTCTCAATTTTGGAATCTAATTGTAGAAACTCAAATGCCGATGATGTCGGTAAAAACACAGTCTATTGTTCATTGATTCAACCGCGCTATCATCACAAAGGAGCCGGTTAATAAAATGGATCATCTGTCGAATCAGGATATGGGCGCAACGTCTGCACCTGAAACATGTCTCGGTTCGTAAAGTAATCCATTGTTTTAGGCCTTTTCGCGGCAGGTGAGATGATTCAATGCTCACTACAATGAGTCGAATGTGCATGTCGTTTCTAATTGACGGAAGATAGACACCACACTGGCTGTCGAAAATGCCGCAATTACTCCCCCGAAAACCCAAACGTTGCGCATTGCCGCTGTCAAATTAAAGAGTTATGAACAGCATGCCCGTTTTTCACGTGAATTAATCGTAAATATTGGATAAGCCAACAAAAACTTTCGAATGGAGTAATTCTTTGCGTTGAATTGTCAAGTTCTCGACAAACATGAAGAGCAAAGCGCGCGAATTCTGTCAACACCGTTTCCAGAAATAAATCGGGTAAATGTCTGGCCGGGACTAAAGTAAAATCAATCTGACATTCTGAAAATAATTCAGACCCAGTCCGCTAGCCGACGCTTAACAAAATTTCTGATATTGTAAAACGTTTAGTCAGGAGTGTCTCACATAGGAAAAACAACCACTGGCGGTGTCGTATCCATTAGCTAGGTGGACAAGTGGAAGAAAGCACCCCTTCCCCTTAAAAACTGCATCATACGGTGTTGTTTTTGGCCAGCCCCAAAAGTGCTACATGGCGCCCCAAGAAGTATTCCCCCTCAAAAAGCGCCTTTGCATTACCCTTCACCCAAAAGCTACTAGACTGNTCCACACCGCCACTGTAAACAAGGCTATGGCAATGCATTTGTCAGAACAGGATTTCACATTCATATTTAGCTAAATAAAATTATCAATGTCCCAGAGCACTCAAATTCTCCGTATGATTGATGTGGATATATCAGCATTCAAAACCATTTTAATTGACAAAAATAACACCCTAAGTTTTTTAATATCAGACAACAAAGTTGCGTGGAATCTTGTGAGTGCGAGGCGCCATCTTTGCAGAAACGCATCTTGTTTTAGGTTACTTGTGTACCCATTAGTAAAATCCGATGTATTGGCTGAGAATGCACCCCTTTTGAAAATTCCTACAGGAGCTTGCATACTGGCCCCCGTTATTCAGCGAAATGCCTCAGTGAATGCCCCATTCACGCACGTAAGACACATTTTACTGGGAGCATTATTTACTTAAATACTGGCACTGAACCATCTACCACTTGACTTTTTTACCGTTACTATATGACTTGGATCGCGGGCGTGGGGCCTCTGCAGTCGTGGCCGCGGGCAAGTGCCCTAATGGGCCCGTGGTAATGACGGCACTGATACTCACCCCATATTATAAGCAGATCGAGCCAAAAAAAGATCGAATTCAACAAACAAATTCAACTTCGTGAACTTTTGGCTCCCTCGTCCGCCATCAATTTCCTCATATGGCCTCTCGCAGTCCAAACGCTGACAAAAATACTTAAATAGCATTAAAATCATCTTCACAAATTATAGGTTTGCAAAATATGCCCTTTAGCCACATGGTAGAAAATAGGCACATAACATGTGTGCAGTGAACATTTAATGAACATCGTACCAATGGCTGTCCTCTTCTGTCGGTTAGTTATTATTATCATAGAGTGTTGCTGTTGCTCTTGTTGTCGTTGTTGTTGTTATCTGATGAGTCATTACTCTTGATGTCAAAACAATGTCGGTTTTTGCCCCTAATAGAAATAAAACAACAAAATAGCAATAATCTCACAAAAACGTTTTGTGGTTTTATTTCTATTTCTGGTTTTTTGTATAGTTGGCTGACAGGTAAATTATTCCAATATGTTAGAATATTAATCACCTATCGCTAAGGAATGATTTTTCAGACAAGGAAAGGCATCATAATATTTCACCGTTGCACCAGGAAAAAGGGTTCCAAGAGATCCAAAGGATATATTGACCTGTGGGATGGTGAAGACTGTAAAAATAAATGTTATTTTGAACACTGCAAAAAGTATTGCGTGTTTGAAATAACGACCTCCTCCCCAACTACCAGTACAACCCTGACTACCATCAAAACCCCTACTACCACCACTCCCCTGACCACCACCACACCTACGACCACAACCACATCCTCGACTACTACCACTCCCCCGAATACCACCAAACAGTCGACTACCACCACTCCCCTGAATACCACCACACTTTCGATTACCGCCACTCCCCCGACCTCGGCAACAAAACGATCGCCACCAACAGAGAGCACACTTTCAGGAAGCACTGGATTTACTGAATCCACCACCACCTCACATACTGTTAGTTCTACTACACCATCTCCGTCATGTAAAGAAACGACGAAGATTGCAGGTAAGATCTGATTGCCTGAGCAGAGTGTGATGGTCAGAGTGTGATGGTCAGAGTGTGATGGGAATATTTCAACAAATGTTGGAAAACTTTGCTTTTGTCTTTTAGACCACAATACGGTTCATCAAGAGCTCTTAAAATGAATTCGCCACGCATCTTCACAACATCTGCTTCAGCGCTACTTAAATTAAGGTTACATAGGACTCCAGGAAATTTTCACATTTCTTGGCGAAATTTGAAACAGTCTCAGAAATTGCTAATCCAATTTATGTGAAACTTTGAGACATTTGCACTGTTCTCAAAAGTAATTTTGGTATTTGCTTTTTAAATGATCAAATGTTGTACCTGATATTAGAAAATATAGGGGGTGAATGGATGCAGCATCGGCCTGCATCTGTGGCACATTGTAACCTACCTTTACACAGTAGATAATAGTCTTTATTGTATGTTTACTCATTGTCATAATAAACAACCATACATGTATATTCATATTCATGAAGTTGTTTCGTTGTAAACTAGCTTCGGGAGCTCATCTCGCTCCCCTTCTAGTGTATTGCTGCAGCACATATCAAGGATTTTATGGTTATCCTTAAAAAACAAAATTAAGAAAACTGTGACAACATTTTGGAGTTTTCATCTTGAACACTTGTATCAAACAAAACTTGGCCATGATATTGATGCCGTTGTTTTTCTGAGAATGTGTCTTTTTATTCCCGAATCGATGACAAAACTGCTACAAATCTGGGCTTAGCCTGTTCATTGGTCGGGAGACTGAATATCTGGGCTTGTGAAAAACTAGCAGTTCGTTATTTATACGTGAAATTAAGCTAGATAGCGTAGATCGATCACGGCGCAAGATCTCAACCATCGAAAAGATACTAGACCCGGTTCTGGCTCTTTAACAACTACTAAAATGACTTTCCCATCCAGTTCTTTGAAACAAGATAATGGTCCGCAGACCTCGATCTTCCTCAAATGTTCGGAGGGAAATTTAAAAAGCTGATCAGTAGGCAAACGTGAAATAAGTTTTAGCGAATCATGCGGCAACAGTGGGAAAAGACCACCCACCAAAGACCCTAACATCCAAGTTGTGAGATATGAATTTTTATTTGATTCCTTCATCTATTGTCTTTCGAAATTGACGTCAATGATGCATTGGCAGGTGACACAGCATTGGCTGAAATCATCAAAACAGTGTTTTGTATCATTTTAAGGAACTGTCAGTTCTTTCTCTGTTTGAAACCTAATTTACAGCGGGTGGATATCTAACACAACGTCAAGATATCTTTACGGCTACTAGGGTGGTTATTGTCGCTTTAATGGTTGTCAGATGAACATTTGTAAAAGATCAGATAAGACGACGGACCAGCCTTTCGATCGGACGCCACGTAAACGCTGTATTTATAATTTCTATGACTGCAGATTTTACGTTCAATGATTTGTGGACAAAGTACCCGGACCCAAACATATTTGACAAGCCTGCAATGTGGAAAAAGGCGGGATTTGATAAAAGTTATGGTGATACATGCGGCCTGAGATTTAGTTACACATTATATCAATTAGGTAAGTACGATCTTTCGAAGTTAACTCAGGACGTATCTCAATATGACGCTTCTCCTTGTATTTTCATTGGCAAGAAATTAACACCAATTGGCCATCTAGACAGTTCTCCTGAAGTTTTCGGGTATCAAGACGCGTAAACTGCTATTTAAATTTCAAATATGGTTTTCATAAAACAAGAACTATCAAGTCAATTTACAAATTTGCCCACCATTTGAAACTGGTTTATGTCGTTCTTCCTGCCCTGTGTCTTCGAACAGGCTACAAGATATGCATCAAGAAATCTGATAACTGCGACTGGTCGGGCTTTAAGAACAAACAAGGTCAAAAATACGTCATCAGGGCGGACACGTGGCATTGCTACCTGACGAAGATTTTCAAAAAGCCGTTGTGTGTAAAGCAGGAATCAGATTTAGCGGTAAGTTGGTCTCGGAGTCAGAATGCAGAAGAAATTTCTTTTTGCTGAAATTGCAAACAATATTACATCGCTTCCATGACATTTTCATCGGCGGTTTCCGCCGGATGCAAAACAATATATGGCCGCCTACTAATTTCACGC
>NMRA01000126.1:775838-862512 GCA_002633005.1 Phoronis australis | reverse complement strand
GCTTTAAGAACAAACAAGGTCAAAAATACGTCATCAGGGCGGACACGTGGCATTGCTACCTGACGAAGATTTTCAAGAAGCCGTTGTGTGTAAAGCAAGAATCAGATCTAGCGGTAAGTTGGTCTCGGAGTCAGAATGCAGAAGAAATTTCTTTTTGCTGAAATTGCAAACAATATTACATCGCTTCCATGACATTTTCATCAGCGGTTTCCGCCGGATGCAAAAAAAAATATATCCGCCCACTAATTTCACGCAACTAATTGAATGTAAAAGTTAGACCCAATTAAGAAGGATTTCAGTGCCAAACGTCTGATACACCGTGTTTCAACGTGTAGGATATTTTTTTTTTTGTACACTGTTCAGTTTGTCACGTTTAAGGTTTTCATTTTCTACCGAAAAACTTCGACATGGTACCATGATTGTTCATGTCTTTAATTACAAGACCGGTGATTTGATATTCCAATCTATACTTAAAACGTTACCGAAAAATTCCATACATTATACAACAGTCTGTTGACAACCCCAGTTAAGTAATCAAACCACATGACGATTGGCAATATATTTCAGGGAAAGAAAGGAATCATAACATTCCGGCACTGCACCTGGAAGAATAACCCCAAGCATCCTACAGGACATATCGACTTGTGGGACGGCAAGAAATGTAGAAACAAGTGTTACTTCGTCAAGTGTAAAGAGTTCTGCTTATTTGAAATTTCGACTACAAACACTTCCCCGAATGCCACCACATCCCCAACGACCACCACACCCCTGTCTACCACCACCTCGCCGACTACCACCAGACCCCCGACTACCATCACTACCCCGACTACCACCAGATCCCCAACTAGAACCCCAGCATCAACTGCCACCACTTTCCCAACTAATTACACCACGGCAAAAAACGCTTCGCCAGCAACAGATATCACACCATCGGGAAGTACTCGATTTACCGAATCCTCCTCTAGTTCGCCCATCCATGGTTCTACTACACCATCTCCGTCATGTAATGAAACGAAGAAGATTGCAGGTAAGATCTGATTGTCTGAAAAGAGTGTGACGGTTCTCTTAAAATTGGCCATCCTGACTATTTTTTACAAATGTTGTAAAGCGTTACTTTTGCCTTTTAGACCAGAATCTTGTGCATCTAGAATTCCGAAAACGAATTTTGAAGAATGAAAAATCGAACATTTCTGTACATCATCTACTGTCCATATACTAAGGTTACATAGGATTCCAGAAAAAATCCATATTTCAGGGCGAACGTTAAAACAATTCTCGGAAAAGCTATCCAGGTTGAGGTCAAATTTTCAGATACTATACTAATGCACTGTTCTCAAAAGCACTCTTGGTCTTTGCTTTTGCAATGATCAAATTTGGTACCAGTGTTTATCAAATACAGAAGGTGGATGGATGCAGCATCGGACAGCATTTGTGGCACATTGTCACACACCTTTGCACAGTAGATTTTACTCTCTAATAAATGATCAGTCATTGTCATAATATAAGACTTTATAATCTAATCCATGTTGTTGTTTCACTGTTAATTAGCTTCGGGAGTTCGTCTCGCAGCCCTTCCAGTGACTCGGTGCAGCGCATATAAATAATTTTCATGGCTATGATGAAAGGAGTAAACATTATAGGAAACGAAAGCGAAATGATAATTAAGAACACTCTGACGTAATTGTTTAGATTTCGTATTGAATACTTGTATCAACCAAAACTTGGCTACGATATTGATGCAGTTGTTTTTCACAGAATGTGTCTTTCTTTACTAAAAAGACAAAGTGACGTGTTCCAATAGACGTCTGATTAATAGAAAGACTCAAAACAAGTTTTACAGGATTTTATTTCAGAAAATGCATACTTTTACTCAGTTAAACTTTATAGTTACATGTATCTAGAAATTTAGTTGAATTTACAGACTCTGTCGATTCAGTCCTACATCAAGCCGCCTTCGGTAAAAAAACTAACTCTGATTTCTGACATTACCGCTACAACTCTAGACATAACTTGTTCATTAGTAGAGCGGATGAATTCCCGGGATTGTTAAAGACTAGCACTTCATTATTACGCGAAATCAACCTTGATAGCGTAACTCGATCACGGCACATTATCTCAACAATGAACAGGCTTCCAAACCCGGTTCAGGCTCTTTAACAGGTACTAAAAACGATGTTCCCATCCAGTTCTTTGAAACAAAATAATGCTCTACAACCATCCATAATCTTCAAAGGTTTGCAGGGAAATTTAAAAACTGCTAAATGAACAAGCGTAACCTACGTTTTAGCGATTCCAGCGGCAACTGTCGGAAAAGATCACTCACCAGTGACTGTCATATCCATATTGCGATATTGGAATATGAATTTTTAGTTGATTCTTGCCCTTATCTTTCAAAATTGACGCCAAAGATGCATAAGCAGGTTACAGAGCAAGGATTGGTTGAAATCGTCCAAACAGGCTTTTGTACCTTACTAAGGTAGCCTACTGTCAGTCCTTTCTTTGTTTGAGACCTAATTTACAGCGGAAGTTGATCTAACCCACGTTCTTTTTGCGTCAACTAGGGTGTTTATATTCGCTTTAATGGCACAGATAAAAATTTTATGACGCAGTCAGATGTGAAATGTTTATAAAAAGTCAAGTCAAAAAAGACGGCGGATCCCTCTTTCAATCGGACACCACGAGAACGCTGTATTTGATATTTCTATGACTTTGCAGATTTTACGTTCAATGATTTGTGGACAAAGTACCCGGACCCAAACATATTTGACAAGCCTGCAATGTGGAAAAAGGCGGGATTTGATAAAAGTTATGGTGATACATGCGGCCTGAGATTTAGTTACACATTATATCAATTAGGTAAGTACGAGCTTCCGATGTTAACTCAGGACTTATCTTAATATGACACTTCTCATTGTATTTTCATTGGCAAGAAATTGACAAAAATTGGCCTCCTGGACAGTTCTCCTGAAGCTGTCGGGCATCAAGACGCGTAAAATACTATTTAAATTTCAAATATGGTTTTCCGAAAACAAGAACTATCAAGTCAATTTACAAATTTGCACACGATTTGAAACTTGTATATGTCGTTCTTCCTGCCCTCTATCTTCGAACAGGCTACAAGATATGCATCAAGAAATCTGATAACTGTGACTGGTCGGGCTTTAAGAACAAACAAGGTCAAAAATACGTCATCAGGGCGGACACGTGGCATTGCTACCTGACGAAGATTTTCAAAAAGCCGCTGTGTGTAAAGCAGGAATCAGATCTAGCGGTAAGTTGGTCTCCGAGTCAGAATGCAGAAGAAATTTCTTTTTGCTGAAATTGCAAACAATATTACATCGCTTCCATGACATTTTCATCGGCGGTTTCCGCTGGATGCAAAACAATATATGGCCGCCCACTAATTTCACGCAACTAATTGAATGTAAAAGTTAGACCCAATTAAGAAGGATTTCAGTGCCAAACGTCTGATACACCGTGTTTCAACGTGTAAGATATTTGTTTTTCGTACACTGTCCAGTTTGTCACGTTTAAGGTTTTCATTTTCTACCGAAAAACTTCGACATGGTACCATGATTGTTCATGTGTTTAATTACAAGACCGGTGATTTGATATTCCAATCTATACTTAAAACGTTACCGAAAAATTCCATACATTATACAACAGTCTGTTGACAACCCCAGTTAAGTATTCAAACCACATGACGATTGGCAATATATTTCAGGGAAAGAAAGGAATCATAACATTCCGGCACTGCACCTGGAAGAATAACCCCAAGCATCCTACAGGACATATCGACTTGTGGGACGGCAAGAAATGTAGAAACAAGTGTTACTTCGTCAAGTGTAAAGAGTTCTGCTTATTTGAAATTTCGACTACAAACACTTCCCCGAATGCCACCACATCCCCAACGACCACCACACCCCTGTCTACCACCACCTCGCCGACTACCACCAGACCCCCGACTACCATCACTACCCCGACTACCACCAGATCCCCAACTAGAACCCCAGCATCAACTGCCACCACTTTCCCAACTAATTACACCACGGCAAAAAACGCTTCGCCAGCAACAGATATCACACCATCGGGAAGTACTCGATTTACCGAATCCTCCTCTAGTTCGCCCATCCATGGTTCTACTACACCATCTCCGTCATGTAATGAAACGAAGAAGATTGCAGGTAAGATCTGATTGTCTGAAAAGAGTGTGATGGTTCTCTTAAAATTGGCCATCCTGACTATTTTTTACAAATGTTGTAAAACGTTACTTTTGCCTTTTAGACCAGAATCTTGTGCATCTAGAATTCCGAAAACGAATTTTGAAGAATGAAAAATCGAACATTTCTGTACATCATCTACTGTCCATATACTAAGGTTACATAGGATTCCAGAAAAAAATCCATATTTCAGGGCGAACGTTAAAACAATTCTCGGAAAAGCTATCCAGGTTGAGGTCAAATTTTCAGATACTATACTAATGCACTGTTCTCAAAAGCACTTTTGGTGTTTGCTTTTGCAATGATCAAATTTGGTACCAGTGTTTATCAAATATAGAAGGTGGATGGATGCAGCATCGGCCTGCATTTGTGCAGCGCATATAAATAATTTTCACGGCTATGATGAAAAAAGTAAACATTTTAGGAAACGAAAGCGAAATGATAATTAAGAACACTCTGACATAATTGTTTAGATTTCGTATTGAATACTTGTATCAACAAAAACTTGGCTACGATATTGATGCAGTTGTTTTTCACAGAATGTGTCTTTCTTTACTAAAAAGACAAAGTGACGTGTTCCAATAGACGGCTGATTAATAGAAAGACTCAAAACAAATTTTATAGGATTTTATTTCAGAAAATGCATACTTTTACTCAGTTAAACTTTATAGTTACATGTATCCAGAAATTTAGTTGAATTTACAGACTCTGTCGATTAAGTCCTACATCAAGCCGCCTTCGGTAAAAAACCTAACTCTGATTTCCGATATTACCGCTACAACTCTAGACTTAGCTTGTTCATTAGTAGAGCGGATGAATTCCCGGGATTGTTAAAGACTAGCACTTCATTATTACGCGAAATCAACCTTGATAGCGTAACTCGATCACGGCACATTATCTCAACAATGAACAGGCTTCCAAACCCGGTTCAGGCTCTTTAACAGGTACTAAAAACGACGTTCCCATCCAGTTCTTTGAAACAAAATAATGCTCTGCAACCATCCATAATCTTTAAAGGTTTGCAGGGAAATTTAAAAACTGCTAAATGAACAAGCGTAACCTACGTTTTAGCGAATCATGCGGCAACTGTCGGAAAAGATCACTCACCAGTGACCGTCATATCCATATTGCGATATTGGAATATGAATTTTTAGTTGATTCTTGCCCTTATCTTTCGAAATTGACGCCAAAGATGCATAAGCAGGTGACAGAGCAAGGATTGGTTGAAATCGTCCAAACAGGCTTTTGTACCTTACTAAGGTAGCCTACTGTCAGTTCTTTCTTTGTTTGAGACCTAATTTACAGCGGAAATTGATCTAACCCAAGTTATTTTTGCGTCAACTAGGGTGTTTATATTCGCTTTAATGGTACAGATAAAAATTTTATGACGCAGTCAGATGTGAAATGTTTATAAAAAGTCAAGTCAAAAAAGACGGCGGACAACTCTTTCAATCGGACACCACGAGAACGCTGTATTTGTTATTTCTATGACTTTGCAGATTTTACTTTCAATGATTTGTGGACAAAGTACCCGGACCCAAACATATTTGACAAGCCTGCAATGTGGAAAAAGGCGGGATTTGATAAAAGTTATGGTGATACATGCGGCCTGAGATTTAGTTACACATTATATCAATTAGGTAAGTACGAGCTTCCGAAGTTAACTCAGGACTTATCTTAATATGACACTTCCCATTGTATTTTCATTGGCAAGAAATTGACAAAATTTGGCCTCCTGGACAGTTCTCCTGAAGCTGTCGGGCATCAAGACGCGTAAAATACTATTTAAATTTCAAATATGGTTTTCGGAAAACAAGAACTATCAAGTCAATTTACAAATTTGCACACGATTTGAAACTTGTTTATGTCGTTCTTCCTGCCCTATATCTTCGAACAGGCTACAAGATATGCATCAAGAAATCTGATAACTGTGACTGGTCGGGCTTTAAGAACAAACAAGGTCAAAAATACGTCATCAGGGCGGACACATGGCATTGCTACCTGACGAAGATTTTCAAAAAGCCGTTGTGTGTAAAGCAGGAATCAGATCTAGCGGTAAGTTGGTCTCAGAGTCAGAATGCAGAAGAAATTTCTTTTTGCTGAAATTGCAAACAATATTACATCGCTTCCATGACATTTTCATCGGCGGTTTCCGCCGGATGCAAAACAATATATGACCGCCTACTAATTTCACGCAACTAATTGAATGTAAAAGTTAGACCCAATTAAGAAGGATTTCAGTGCCAAACGTCTGATACACCGTGTTTCAACGTGTAAGATATTTGTTTTTCGTACACTGTTCAGTTTGTCACGTTTAAGGTTTTCATTTTCTACCGAAAAACTTCGACATGGTACCATGATTGTTCATGTCTTTAATTACAAGACCGGTGATTTGATATTCCAATCTATACTTAAAACGTTACCGAAAAATTCCATACATTATACAACAGTCTGTTGACAACCCCAGTTAAGTATTCAAACCACATGACGATTGGCAATATATTTCAGGGAAAGAAAGGAATCATAACATTCCGGCACTGCACCTGGAAGAATAACCCCAAGCATCCTACAGGACATATCGACTTGTGGGACGGCAAGAAATGTAGAAACAAGTGTTACTTCGTCAAGTGTAAAGAGTTCTGCTTATTTGAAATTTCGACTACAAACACTTCCCCGAATGCCACCACATCCCCAACGACCACCACACCCCTGTCTACCACCACCTCGCCGACTACCACCAGACCCCCGACTACCATCACTACCCCGACTACCACCAGATCCCCAACTAGAACCCCAGCATCAACTGCCACCACTTTCCCAACTAATTACACCACGGCAAAAAACGCTTCGCCAGCAACAGATATCACACCATCGGGAAGTACTCGATTTACCGAATCCTCCTCTAGTTCGCCCATCCATGGTTCTACTACACCATCTCCGTCATGTAATGAAACGAAGAAGATTGCAGGTAAGATCTGATTTTTTGAGTAGCGTGTGATGGTTTTCTTAAAATTGACCATGATGGGAATTTTTTCAACAAATTTTGGAAGACTTTGTTTTTGTCTTTTAAACCACGATCTTGTTGATCAAGAACTCTTAAAACGAATTCTAATGTATGAAATACACCACCATCTATTTCAGCGCTACTTAAATTAAGGTTAGACAGAACCCAAGGAAAATTTCACATTTCTTGGCGAGTTTTGAAACATATCTCAGATATGGGTAATCCAATTCAAGTGGAACTTTGAGATACATGCACTGTTCTCAAAAGTAATTTTGGTATTTGCTTTTTGAATGATAAACTTTTGTGACTGGAATTTACAAAATATAAGGGTGAATGGATGCAGCATCGGCCTGCATCTGTCACACTTTGTCATAACCTTTACACAGTAGATAATAGTCTGTATTGTATGATTATTCATTGTCATAATATTTGACTTTATATTCTCATTCATGCTCTTGTTTCACTTTGAACTAGCTCGTCTCGCTGGCCTACCACTGTGTAAGTGTAGCGCTTATGAAGAATTTTATGTTTATCATGGAAAAATCAAACATTTCAGTAAACAAAAATGAAATGATAATTAAGAAGAAAACTGTGACATCATGTTTGAGATTTCATCTTGAACAAATGTATCAAACAAAACTTGGTTGCGGTATTGATGCCAAAAGGTGGAGACGCAAATAAATTTTACAGTCTTTCTACTGTCAGAAAAAGCATAATTTTTCTCAGTTATATAAAAAGCTTTACAGTTTTTGTAGATATTTTGACACAGTGCACAGACTCTGTCGATTAAGCCCTCCACACAGTCGCTGTAGTAAAAAACTAATTCCGAATTGATGACGATACCGCTACAAATCTGGACTTAGCTTGTTTGTTAGTCGGGCGACTGAATTCCTGGGCTTATGAAAAACTAGCGGTTTGTTATTACGTGAAATCAAGCTGCATAGCGTAGATCGATCACGGCGTAAGATCTCAACTATTGAAAAGATGCCAAACCAGGTTCTGGCCCTTTAACAGCTACTAAAAACGACTTCTCCATCCAGTTCTCTGAAGCAAGCTAATGCTCAGCAGACCTCAATCTTCATCAAATGTTTGCTAGGAAATTTAAAAACTTCTAAATGGGCAAAAGTGACTTTCATTTTAGCGAGTTAGGCGGCAACTGTGGGAAAAGGCCACCCACCAATGACGTAACGTGCAAGTTGTGAGATTGGAAGTGTGAATTAATAGTTGATTCCCGCTTGTATCTTTCGAGATTACCGGTAATGATGCATTAGCAGGTGACAGAACGAGGATTGGTTGAAATCTTCAAACCACTTTTTGTATCATTTCAATGAACTGTCATTTGTTTCTTTGTTTGAGAGCTAATTTACAGCGTCACGTGATCCAACATAAAATACTTTATGGCACTAGGGGGTGTATTGTCGTTTTAATGGTGCGGGTAACCTTTTTGTACCGCGGCTGACCCGCCTTTTGATCGGACGCCACGTGAACGCTGTATTTGTTATTTCTGTGATTTTGCAGGTTTCACGTTCAACGATTTGTGGACTAAGTATCCTGACCCAAAAACGTTCGATAAATCTGCAATGTGGAAAAAGGCGGGATTTGATAAAAATTATGGTGATACATGCGGCATGAGATTGAGTTACACATTATATCAATTAGGTAAGTACGACCTTCCGAAGTTAACGCAAGGCTTAATCTCACCTTGGCTCTTCTCTGTTTTTCCATGTTCATCAATTTCACAAAAAATTGCCACCTCCACTAGTCAAGCATCAAGTCACATAATTATGCCCAATGTTATCAAGATTATGTAATCTCATGATCCACGTGATAAGTATTTATTCCTCTTTTGTTTGGTTTAAGTTAATGTTTAATTTTTTGAAACATCAGAACACAGATTTTATGTTCGTCCATCTAGTCATCATAATTTAACTGAATTTCGGAAAACCAAAAAGGTACCAAATGAATTTACAATTTTGCACACGATTTGAACCTTACTCATACCGTTCTTCCTGCCCTGCATCTTCGAACAGGCTACAAGATATGCATCAAGGAATCTGATAATTGTAACTGGTCTGGCTTTAAGAACAAACAAAGTCAAAAATACGTCATCAGAGCGGACACGTGGCATTGCTACCTGACGAAGATTTTCAAAAAGCCGTTGTGTGTCAAGAAGGAATCAAAATTAGCGGTAAGTTATTGACATATAACACGCCATCAAAATGCTGTAGAAATGTTCTTTTGCTGAAGTTGCAAACAATATTACATCGGTTCCATGACATTTTCATTCGCCACTTCCGCCGGCTGCAGAGCAATATCCGGGTGCTTACTAAATTCACGCAACTTCATGAATTTAAAAGTAAAGAAGGATTTCACTGTCAAACGTCTGTTACACCATGTTCAAACGTGTAATATATTAGTTTTTCGTACACTGACTAGCTTGTCGCGCTTTTTGGTTTTATTTTCTCCCGAATAACGTACATATAGGACCGTAGCCACGGGAGGTTGGGGAGTTCGATCGACCCCCCGCGGAAAAGGTCCAACCCCAGCAGAATAGCATAGAATATAGTTGAACATCAATATCAACAAAATTGTACTAGTTATTGTTGGTACTACTAACTACAATAATAACCAACTTGCTACTAATTTCAAATTTGGTTGTGAATCAAAGCGCTTGATGCCGGATTTTTCTGTCTAAGGGCGCTACGGAAAAAGCGGCCGACGTTCACAAAATATGATCAAAAGGTCCACCGTTTTAGAAATTCGAATCACTCTCCGCGCAATGCTGGCTACGGGCCTGTCACTGTACAATGATGGTTAATCTTTTTAATTACAACACCGGTGATTTGATATTCCAATCTATACTTAAAACGTTACCGAAAAATTCCATACATTATACATCAGTCTGTTGACTACTACAGTTAAGTATTCAAACGACTTGACGATTGTCATTATATTTCAGGGAAAGAAAGGAATCATTACATTCCGTCACTGCACCTGGAAGAATAACCCCAAGCATCCCACAGGACATATCGACTTGTGGGACGGCAAGAAATGTAGAAACAAGTGTTACTTCGTCAAGTGTAAAGAGTTCTGCTTGTTTGAAATTTCGACATAACTGCTTGTAGATCTGTGACTACGGGGTCTCACGTGGTTATTTGAGACCTCTTAGCCAAAAAATCAAATTTTTGGCTTTCAAATCAAGTTTATCGTAGAATAACAGAAAAATTGCCAATCCGAATATTTGTAAGCCATTCATGAATTCGAATAAAACCTTAAAGTCCTGGTCTCACACGTTGTTAACCCTTATTACATGGTTAGAGGTTGTTATAAGGATCCAAGAAGTACTTACCCCATAACTAATACACAGTCCGTACTCGAAAAAAGTTTAATTGAACGCGCCACTCACGATTCGTACCCGAAGAACCACCGCCATTTTGAACTTACCGCGAACCCGGAAGTACAATTCATTCAGGACTCAGGTTAAAAACGCCGTCAGTGTGAATGGACGAGTGCCTGTTACCAGCCTGCAAATGGGGATAAAATAATCGACAACGCGCCTTAATTTTAATAAAACCAAAATACGGACAATTTTATCGAATTTGCTGAAAAAATGTGGCGAATAAATTTTGACAGAAATTATTTTGCCGTACAAGGGACCGCAACCTATCGGACCCGGTGCGGATCGAGACCAGACACTGGCGAACGGTAAAGGCATGCGGTTGCAAGCTCTTTTGTCGAAGTAAAATGTTCAAATGTCGTATACATTCAGAGGTAGTTTCAGACACTTGCATAAAATTACGGGCTGGTTAGTCCTGTGTCACACTGCCGCGGCAGCCATTAGCTAGCCTCAGTGCCAGCTACCCGTGACCAGTATGAAGACTAACTACAGCTTGTTAGTAGGCCTATACAGCTTTGCATCAAGGCTACCCTTAGGCCTACCTGGTCGCTGGAACTTGGGTACTTCTGGCGAACTGTGCAAAAATGTTGGCTTTCAAAAGAGATTTTCCCTGACTTTGTTTGAGAGCACCAACCCTAAAAAATGGGGGGCTGGAATTTTTTGGAATGTCTATCTTTTACTATAAGATTCATTGGGTATGTTCAGAGCTATGAATTGCAGACGCTAAATTTTGGTACTTCCTGTCGTCTAGTAGAATATTGTCTCGTTTTCTACTTTTTTCGGAGTTCACGGTTCTCTGACTGAGGCAAAAAATTTTCCATTTCTCCAAATAGGGGGCTCGTTCGAGCACATAAGTATGACAAGTCCAATGAAAAATGTTACCATCTTTTATTCATTAAGCCAAAATGATTCAACCTTTTAACATAATAAGTAACTTAAAATACACAATACTTTACCACATTTAGCATTACAAACACTATTCAATAGCAAAAGTTTCCATGATATGAAAGTGGACATGGTGACGGAATAGTGTTTCCTTACACCAGAATTTAACAAGCATGATTAAAAAAAGTTGCAAGGAACAAGAATTAGAGGCTTGAAGCTTCACAACCTAACATAGCTTATTTCTCAAATTAATATTATTCACATTGTTAACTTGATAACCTGAATTAAGAACCAATAAGTTACAAAACATGACTTGAAAGCAATTTAGACTTAAAATTTAGAAAAATATGAATCATTTTGTGACACCTAATCAAGCCTTGAACAGCAGTTGACAGTCAAACAAGAAACCATTTCAAAATTATTTCAACTGTTTTTTACCTTAGTGTAAGATCACCTGAATGGGACATTCACAGTAAAATAATTCAAATCTATCTTATATTTTTGCACAAAAAAACGAAAATTGAACAAAGTTCCTTTTTTGTAGCAACGTTTGTCAAAATGTATCAACGTTAAATCTTCACAAATTACAAAGTAAAAGGTTGAAGATGCCTTCCAGTTCAGCAAAAGTTGTTGTCGGTGCCGCCGGAAATGAGAAGTAGTCCAACGGGAATTGTGAGCACATTTATCACTTAATGAGCTACAACTGAGAGGATGAAATTTGGTGAACACTATTGAATCGTGCAGAATAGTAAGTAAAGACATGTCTCACTAAATTTCACCGTAAATTGTCGGTGAAAACAATTTACACAAAGTTTTAAACTCGTAACTTATACCGCTGTCTTCCAATATGGCCTACGCGACCCAAACAAAGTGACCCAAATTTCGCCACAAAATTTGCAATAACTTTACACTGTTTGCCCCTATTTTGATACTTTTTCGATTTTTATTGAGTTGAATGCGCTACCTTTCCGATGATAGCAAAGTACTTTTTAAAAACGAGAAAAAATCAAAACGAAAAAAAATTGGTTGGACTCATATTGGTTCCTAGGTTCCACCGCCTTACGTAAGGAACTAAACACCAGTGTTATTTTAACATAACAAGTACGCGTAACATTCCAAAAAAAAATCAGCGACCACTAACTACAAACTATAAATACACTACATATGCAAACGAATCACGAGATATTACTAATAAAACAAAATAATGAAGACTTTTCGAGCAAGCGATAGCACATTCAGTTACAAGGAAAAAATGGCAGCGTTCAGGACAAGTTCCTGAACTGATGAGCCGGAAATTTGAGTACGGAAATAACCGATGACAGCCGGTAATTATACGCTCACAGAGAAGGGTCAAATACTATTAAAAATCGCTTTTGGCAAGAAAGGCGGAAGGAATATAAAGAAAGAGTGTCGAAAATAAAATTTTATTTAGTAAATATTTTCGAATACTGGAACCACATGGGCATTTTGAAACCAAGACTTTAACGATGCCAACTGCTCGAGCGGGTTTATTGCATTGGCAGATCCCAAGTTTAATCACATTTCGAAGAAGTATCCGAACCCCAAAACTAAGGAGACAGTCATGCGACAAAACAGACTTAGTTACACCATGGATCAATTACTAGGGATGTAATTGGCATGCGTCTTGACTAGAATCCGGCAGTGTTGTTACCACATCACGGTATAAGAGTACGTACTTCAGTTATTTTAATAGCTTTCTCATCGCTTCGTAAACTGACATTTGTTGGATTGAAATAGCCAGCAAAGCAGGTAGGCGGGCGTGCGTATAATGAAACTTCGAAGGCTGGCATAGGCGTAAGACCGAAGGGCAGTCGAGAAAACAAAAACAGACGAAAACATTTGTCACCTGCCAGTGTTTGACCTTAGCCAATACATTCTGGAGGCCCAGTTTGCAGTAACGTACGCATCATACGTGGTTCAAAACTTGTTATGCACAGATTATCCAGAGCAAATTGACTGGGTCTTTTTAATCCCAGGATGGCGATTTTAGAGAGTTGTGTCTTCAGCGCTCTCCTTGTATAATCATCTCATTGGACATAAATCTCTCTGCACTGGACCAGTATAATACTCCTACTGGTCCAATGCTGCATATGCAGTGCCCCAATATTGCAACCTTCCTTAATGACCATTCGTACAGGGCCAGTCCCAGTCTTTGGCTTACAGCTGGACCATAACTGGCCCTTTATACCACAATCTTTTATAAACTAGTCTCTGAATGGTAATGTTAGTGGAATAAGAGTGGCATACGATATTGGGCCAATACTGAAAACGGCACAATAGGTCCAGCAGTGATGGCCCATGTTTTCTGGTGTGTGGTGATTTGAGCCAGTTGCCTCAAGTGAAGGATAGCCGAGTTGATGTTTTACGTCTAGGCAAGAGCAGTTGGAAGAACGGACGGCTTGTTCATTCATTGTTGCCGTAGTTTCACGCCTTGACGTGAGCTGTCAGCAAAGCTGTCGTGTCACTTTAGACACCCATTCAACTCAGCCCTTAACTCTCCGTCCGCAGTGAGCGCAAAGAGGTTCAATTAAAGTTGTTAAATTGTCCGGAAACATGACATTGTGTAAAAATTTTACTGAGTGGTCAATAAAGTTCCAGTAACGAATAGCAGAGATAAATACATTAGATGCTAGGTTTGTGTGATGACTGAGAGTAACAAAGTAGACAAACGAAAGACGACAACACAGTGGAGTAAGTATTTACTGTAAAATGCGTTATCGCCTAAACTGTAAATAGTACACTGTCAAAGACATGTAAAATTCTATAGATGGAGCACTAATTTAGTACTAGTCGATGAGAACGGTCGACGGAGTGACGATAACGCCGTCGGTTCATGGCGTATTTACAAACTATCGTCATGGCAACTAACGTGGATGTGAGTATTCCAAAAATGATTGCAATCGTAGGAATTAAAATGAAGCTATTGACTGACTTCGGGGTATTTGGCTGTGTATTCCCAGTATCTGAAAGAAGTGATATAAGACATAACACTGGACCTCAACAGTTTGGTGTGCTGAAAAAACAAAAAGTGTCCACCGTTTTAGATCGGTTGGTAAAAATTTCTGATACCACTATTCACACCCATAAGTCGTTATGTATGGTGAATTTCGCAAGGACATTTTTTGATTTACTTCATAGTGACGTTAACTTTGCCACATTCGGGCATTTTCGGAATGAAGGAATTCCACAAATGAGAAAGCAAGTTTGTAGCAGGACATACTTGAATTTCTAGTTATTTCAGGAAACTCTTTGGTCATGTCAATCTTTCAGTTTGCAGTACCTAGTTAGCACATTTAATCAGTGGCAGTGACCTAAGAACCCTACCAATTGACGCCGCGTGCATGCGGCTGCAGCAGTCTGCTCTGTACCATTAAGTTAGGATTACTTTTACCTGCCATCAGGGAACGCGCCTGAAGAAGGTTACGGCGGCCAGCTGACCCAACATCATGACAGTCGTTCTCCTCAGGACAACTGGACCACTGTTCTCTTAGTCCCTTACATTTGCTCGACCCGCATACAACACCTTGTTTGTCCAAACAAGCTCTTTTCCGCATCTTCATACCGCCTTTGCACGTATTAGAGCACACAGACCAAATGGACCAGGGCGTAAACTCACAGTCAGCTTTTAAAAAGAGCCAACAGGACGTTTTGTGACGCAAGTATCACCTAATAGTCCAGTCATTCTAGGACTCCAGAGGGCCCAACCTAGAAAAAATTGCAACAGAAGGTTTTTTGCACAAATGGCATCTTCAAACATCCCTTGGTGCCATAAAAAAGTCTAAACCGGTGTTTACTGCTTTCTGGCATGTTACTCATATGTAACAGCTGGAAATTTGTCATTAATTTTATACTGTCCGTAACAGGCATACCAATCCAAAGATGCCAATTTTCCGTGAAAGAAAACCAATATGGCTGACAATATGGCGGCCGAAACGGCAATTTGGTACATTTTGAAAGATTTCGTTTTACATTTTGTTCTGAAAATGGCAAAATTTTTATTCTTTTGTGAGGTAGATAATTGAAAATATATGGACCTTGCAATTGGTCACTGGTTGGAGATAAAAAAATCAAGATGGCTGACAAAATGGCCGCTAAAATGGCCGCCAATTCACAAAACCCCAATTTAAAGCATTTACGTTCCGTAACCTGATAGGCATTTACACAAAAACATTTTACAATCTACAGTCAGGGTTAATGAGTGGATTGTATCTATAATTTGTTTTTCATATTTAGATACTAAATGTGAAATTTTAATCTCATTTTAGATTGCATAACATAAAATTTGTTGTGTTTTTCAGAAAAGGCTTTTGTTAAATTTTCATAATAAACTTCACACATTCAATTATTTTTCTGTAAAATATATTCATTTGAGGTATCAAAAATAATAATTCTCAGAAAAATATGAAATTCTGGTGGAGTTATTGGCTTATTCATTACACAAACCCTGAATAAAATTGGGCAGAAAGTGGCTTTTTTTATCTGCTATTGGAGATATTATTAGATGTTCCCAAGCAATGATTTCGTCTGCTGCTGGCATGTGTTGAGAATTTGGCTGTTGATTTCATCTGAATTTGATGAAAAGCAAATAAAATTGTGTAACAAAGTTAATAATTAAATTTTAACATTTAGTACTCTCAATTTGTTTAATATGCATGCTTTTTATGAACATAGGTAACTGATTTTAGAAGAAATTAGTGCCAGCAAACAAAACGACAGTAATCTGCAGTCACTTGTTCTTCGCCAGGCTTGGCAGATTTCATACTGAGATGAGCTTTCTGGGATGTATTGGATATGTAATGTCAGGCACAGAGCTTCAAAAAGTTCTCGAGATGGTGCATGCATGAAACAGTGTGATCCTTATGTCCCACTTCCAAATATTGACAGATCAAGTAACGTCAATCCAGAACCACTAATGAAAGAAGTTCCGGTTCTTCAGAAATCCCAAGAGTCCCGAATGTCACCAACGCAGAACACACAGATTCCGTGCCAAGCGGGGGGGCATTTCAATGCTTGAACACTAATTTTGGCTCGTTAGAATATGGAGACAGATTCTTCAGACATCCCAACTGATTACAAAACTAGATGTATACGCTGGGGCATGCAATGCACAGCCAGTGTCTTCCGATTCTGAACCTTGAATTACAATGGAATACCCTCACGAGAGTTCACTTCTGGCTTCCGACCTACTGCCACTGGTATATTCAAACACGACTGAATCAGAGTATAGGTCTTCAGAATTCGCAGTGACAGAGAATAGTTCGTCAGAAGAATCAATGGTCAATGATATACTTGATGATGATCTGAGAGGTGGTCTGAAGCGGTATAATGATCTTATTGCTGGCATGACGTCTGTGTGCGACGATGTATGCTCGTCGGAGTGTCTTGTAGGTATCCATAAAAATCGAAGCACATAAATTAGACTTGTCCTTGCAAAGTTGAATTATTAGTCTTTGGCTTCAGTATATGAAGATGACTGACATCCTTCGATTTTTTTAAAAGCACAAATAACGCGGCCAGATTGGGAGGTTCACCTAAAAGCAGTTTCTGAAATGCTGCCTTACTTTGCAGCTGCTGGTCACAACTCTTATGCATAATCTGCATACATATACTTGGAGCAGACGCAGCAACTCAAAGACACCCGTCCAGATGTCATAAGACAAAGTGACAGATTTTGGACAGGCTTGTCATATGATCTTGTAATTTAACAAACGTTCATGAAAAGTATTAAAGCACCAGGAGCTTTAACTAGAGGTTGCGAAATGGGAGATACGCAGAGTGCACCGTGGCTGCTTTCCTTGCCGGTATGCTCAAGTATAAATGGTGCCATGCAGACCGTGACAAACTTGAGTTGTGAAACATGTCAGCAGCATAAAGAATGTACCCTGGCAAGACAGTCGAGTGACAACAAAGACATCCGCAGCCTTGTTGAATTCCTCCACAACAGAAACCCATTTTAAAAAGAAACATTACAGGGCGCCGTCACTGGTGTGACTGCACGCACGCGCGTCAATGCCGAGAATGGCAGAGAAGTGGGGATGACGATTCGCTTGTCTATGGAGGGGTCAAGCGTGAAAGACTTCACATTCAGAAAGGAAGACAAGGTTGTGGTAATGACAAGTCAATCAGTTCATGTTGCTAATAGTGATTTTACATAAGTGGATCCACGACTGCTACTTCAGCGAATCCTGATATCTGCAAAAGATAACAGTGAAAGTTCATGAAGCCTTTTCAAGTTTGAGCTGTGTGTTGGTGCCCCTGCTCTTTTTGAAACATCTGGTCTTCCCAGAGTCTCTACTAAATCAATATTAGCTGATGTAATCTGGTCCAGTGGGGGACTACCTGAGGGTTTCAGTTTCCAGAAAATACGGTGATGCATGTAATCGACGGCTGTTCTCTCCTTCACAGTATCCCATGGCCTAGAGGTGCAAAAGGCAACGTTTCAGTCGTTTGGCAGAGCTTATGTGGATTACATCAGCAAGTGCACCCAGCCTACTGTTGTTTTTGATGGTTACTGAGATGAATCATCAACAAAAGATGTTTCCCATGTTCGAATTTTGGGTGAGGTGCTTGGAAGTGAAGTTCACTGCAATGGTGACATGATGATCAAGCCAATGTCAGAACATTTTTTGGCAAACAGCAAAAACAAACAATGATTCATTCATTTCTTGTCAAGTTTGCTAGGAAATGCTGGTAGCACAGTGGTACAAGCTCAAGGTGACGCAGACGTTTTAATTATAGAAACAGCAGTAGAGAACGCAGCACAAGGTCCAACTACCCTTATTGCAGACGACACAGAGTTGTTGGTTCTTTTGTGTTACCATGCTGTTTCACAACAACTTCCAATGTTCATGAAATTTGACGAGAGGCACCAAAGCAAGAGGAGAGTCTGGGACATCAAGAAACTACAGTTGTCTCTTGGAGACGAAACTTGTGCAATTTTGCCATTTGCGCAAGCAAAGGCTCTCCCATTCAAGAAACTGCATGATCGAGAATTCTGCGAAAACGCTAGAGTATTCATTAGACCCATGCAGCTGAAGCAAGACATATTTGAAGCTGGAAAGAGTTGTGTCTATGTCTGGCTCTGGAAATTTGGATGACCTTTTTAAATTTTTATTCTATCAAATTTCATTCTCGAGTTATAATGTTCATCTGCAAATCTGGCGGCCATTTTGTCCGCCATCTTGGAAATGGTGGAAGTAACCATTACAGTCATATGCAATGAGTCTCAATGGATTAGTCGACCCTGAAAACCTATGATGCAATGTTTGAAGCAAGACGACACACTAATGTGTTCGTGCAAAGTTGTGCCACTCGAAGTACTTTTGGAGGCCATCTTGGAAAAAGGTGGACGGTTTCACCACAACCATGCTAAACTATTTCCAATGGATTTGTTGACCCTTGAAAGAAAGGTAAACCTTTTTGAATTTTTACTCTATCAGATGCCACTCTCGAGTAATAATGGTCATCTGCAATGCTAGCAGCCATTTTGTCCGCCATTTTGAAAAACCAACTTCCGCCACTCCGATTCCGGTAGACTTTTTTCTCACACTAAGAGGTGTGAGGGGATACGATTTATGCAATAAAACCTTCTGTTGCATTTTTTCCGGGTCATCCGTAGAATGACTGGACTATGAGCTAATTGCAGCATTGTCTTCGTAGAATGCGAATGGAGAGCGCTCAAAGCCTCCATCAACACATTGTGTGGCAAGGAAATCTGTCTTCTGCCAAAAATTACCTTTTATGCAGGCCGCTTGAGACTTATTCATATTAGATGTGACTGCCAGGCTTAGTTTTAACGGATAATTCATCAGCGCAAGAGACCATGTCTGGTGCATAATTCGATTATTTAGTATTACACAGTCAAACGAAATTAAAAGCCCAAATTAAAAATAGTAATAATATTTAGGCGACATTTACGTAGTGATATACGTTAGTGAGAATTTATTACCGGGCTATGGATCTGGTAAATCGTTCCCCGGAAGCATACAATGGATGTACCGGTAACGGCGCACCGATGTTAATCCAAACGCATTATTTTTGTAAAGGTTTCAAGTGCAAAATTGCCCCTGGTGTTTCTTGAATGTGATACGGCTATACATTTCCTATTGGCGCGTCCAAATCATGTCATCACTAAACATCCGTGTTGCTGAGTCTGTTCTTGATCATTAGACAATTCTTCCAACTTCAGAAATCATCTCTAATTTAAGTAATAAAAAATCATCGGTAGTTGGCCTGCATCGATTTTTTAACAGAAGGCGGATTTGTAACAGCTTTAAGCATGAATAGCAATTGAATAAAATTGTGGTGAAACAGCAATTTATGGTTCTGGGCCCATTTCATGGAACTTTTTCTGTCAGACATACCGAAGTGTTCTCCAGCGAACGACACCCCAATTGTATCCAAAATGTAAATAAATCACCATTTAGAGTTTTAAGACCAAGACTATTCTTGAAACCGTAATTCACACACCTCCTTGATTAGTTTTCGAAATTCGCAATGCAGTATAGGTGGCAAAAGCGTAGTTTGTATGTCCACCTATGTCAAAAGTGACTTAATTTTTGTCTAAGTTATCATGATTGAAGACCAAAATCCGATTTCATGTTCATGAATTGGTTTTTTATGATTTTTCCTTAGATATTTTTTTCTCAAGTCTTGAGTCGGGTTTCATGAAACGGGCCCCTGATCAACCCGCAGAAGATAGCATAGCCATGAGTATTAGGTGTGCGGTGAATAGTGTTAATAAGTGAGGTGTCCATGACATCTATTCGGTTATCGTTAAAGCGATAATACGGATCGAGAAACTATTTGTATCAAGGTATGCTTACGGGGCTTTCGAGTCTTATTTTCGTGTTCTAAGAAGTCCTTGAAAATGTCACCTACAATTTCAAAGGAATATACAGTTGTATTTCTTTCAGTGTGGTGACAGGTCGTGACCTTACCATCTCGTTTAACACTTGATGTCTTAGGGTAAACAATTTTATGTGAATTCAAAGCCACTTCAATACTAGATACAGATTACATAAAATTATAAAACTAATGCGACTGCACCGCAAACGATGATTCTCGGAGTGTTTATTAATCCCATAAAAAATGGTCATTCGGTGGCGAAGAGTACGTAAACGACGATTAAAATGAGAAGGCGTCATCTTCTCGTAACAGAAACCCGCTTTTTTAATTTCATGAAAATACTTTCAGGAACTTCAAAGGTACAGAAGCAAATGTAAAAAACAAAATTGCTACTAGAATACACAAATTTACATGTAGTTGGATATGCTCGAAAAAAGTTGTAGGCCCTCGTAAGTAACAAAATGGCCACTAGATTGTAGGCAGAATTGATAGAATCCGTCCAAATACGTTAAGACGTCCCCGTTACGTAGGGTCTTTAATGGATACCTATTTCATAAAATCTGTAAAGGGACTCCGAAGATACAGAGGCAAAATAAAAAGCAAAATACTAAAATTGTCGCCAAGGCGGCGGTGCCATTTGTCAGTATATCCATAAGAACGCATCTGCTAGCTTTCATGAACATCCTCCGAGGGGGGTTGGAGATACAGCAGTGGATGCCAGACGGCGGACAATTTACGATCACAAAAATAAATGTAGGTGGTTAAAATGGTCAGTACGTGGCGCAGAATAGGTAGAAGCTGTCCGAAAATGGAAAGGCATCGTCGGCAAGAGAGGCGGACGCCGAAAATGGACTAGAAAGTAATAAATATAGCCATGCACTATGGGGTGCAGGCTCCGCCGAATCATTTCCATATCGGGAGGGTGTCGTCGTAATCTCAAATGAAACTTATTTACGGAATTTCGTAAAAATGCGTCAATGGCTAGTGGGCAGACACAGAGTCAAACGTAATGACTACATTTGCCACTTGAAGGTACAACAATAGTTGAAGTCGTCCGAGAATCGTCATAATCGTCACCAGCTCCATAAGAAAACAAATTACAAAAATATCTAGCAAGCTGTTTAGGAGTACAGCAATGTTTGCTGGACGCTAGACGCCCGGACAGAGATGACGGTAACATGCACCGACATATGTATATGGGTGCATAAAAATGCCTATGTGACCCAATGCAGAAAATGTGGTAATATCAATTTACGTTTTCTTCGAGGTGGTCCGATGTTCAGTTGAGCCACTTCCATTTGTGTTTGCTTTGAATTGAGATAATTTTTGGCTAGAGTGTTTAACAAGGCTTCAATTTTTCTGTCTGTGATGGGGTCATAACGATCTGAAATACACAGGGATAGTAAACACGCTTTCTATATAATACACAAAGAAATAACGCACCGATCCTGAGATTGATATAAGGTCTTACAGGCCTCAGCGGAGCAATGTTCCAACATTGCTCGCCCCAGGTCGATAAGAAGAGGGTCCGCGGTCAAATCTTTGTACTCGCAATCTCGCCCGAAGTTATTTTTGACATTCTCGCTTCTGTTTTGATACAAAGTCAATATGCACATTAATAACATGAATGTCAAAGTTCACACTTGACGATTCATAGATTTGAGCTAAACTCGATTGCATCTCGAAATCCCGAGTTTCACTCAAAATTCCAAGATCTGACTCGAACTTGAAGCTTTAAAGTGGTACTTGCAGGCTAACTCCGTATCACTATGATAGCTTGACTAAACACAACTGACAGCATGTTTTTCTTTGGCCAATGCTATTTAGAAATCGAATAATAAGCGCGGTGGCTATAAACTTCATCAGTTTAAACGTTGTAAAGATGAAGGTTATAACAACATACATGTATAGGCCTAGTGAAGATGTGAATCTGAAGTAGGTTGAAAATTATTTGTTTTATTATTCAAACACTGATCATGTTACTTTCCTCTAATTTCTTCGTTTCTTATTAACTTGGCATGTGTTTACCAGTTTTTGTAGCCATCGTCTGCATTCTTTGTCAGGGGTTTTTAATTTCTGCGCCCTGTAATTAGTGAGATCGTGAATAGCGACATCTGACGTTAGGGTGGTGAGAAAGAAAGTTTTATTCCACAGCTAACTGGTCAACATCACTTCATAAGGGAAGTTGTCATACTGCGTTTCACAGAAGCTAGAAGTATCAGTGGTCGTGTAATAATTTTTAGTGGAAAATAGTGACGGACAGGGCCCACACGATGACTGGTGGTGGTGGTGGTGGTCCCAGTGCAGGACATTTCCATTCATTGAACTTAGAAAAATCCTTCGCAAAGCCCAGAACACAAAAATAATATCACAGTCTATGGTTTATTTGTTCGCGTCAACTCTGTTCAGACTATGAAATAATTTTCTCGACGCTTTCGTATATTGATCGATTTTTCACTTCATCAATATGCACCTGGTCTGTTTTGAAAAGAGTGCACATCCAAATTGCCAACGCAAATCCCATCAAACTATTGCATTGGTAACCACCGTGTCTTATGTCATCGGGGATACGGGAATGTTTCTCGAAACAGATCACTTACGCCTCCCACCCGATGTTGAAAGTGGTGGTGGAAGTGGCGATGGCGATGATGGCCAGGTCCCCCGGATGTTTTCTTATAAAAAGAACTTACGCGTCGGAGCTGGTGTGGATGTGGTCGTGATCCCTGTTGGTTTCGTAGAATAAAACGATTCATTCAATACTTTCAGCACTTCTTTTATTTTTGGATCTGAAATATCGTCTTCTTCTTCATCGTCCTCATAATCTACAAGAGCAAGGCGAAGCTCTGAAATGCGCCCACGATAGCACCGGAAATGGCAATGTTTCTATGGGTGTTTATTAGTATCACAATAATGGACACTGATAGCAAGGAGTGTAGTACTAGGCTCCTTGCTAATAGATTGCCCAGAATACGCCAAACTCGTCCGACAATGGGAAAGCATTAATTGTCGTGTCTCTGATAGAAAACTATTTAGCACATTTCATGAAAATCCGTCAAGGAAATCTTAACATTCAGGCGCAAACGCAAAACATCAAGTTGCCTCAAGCACGTAAAATTGCCGTGAGGACTTGACAGGGACCTCAGGGGTCTCACACTCCACTGACTTATCCACAGTTATTTTGAAAACGCTTTGCCCAGTCACACATTGTGTGTCATAAAAGCGATAAGCATACCAGCAGCTGACACAGCAAGTAGAACTACACTCGTTTATGGTGTAGACCCACAGTTGAACTGTGGTTTTCTGTAGACCCCAGACCGTCCCGAGTTGCACCATATTTACTCCGGACGGTCTTTCACGACGATTAAGCGTTATGATCTAGGAGACAAAGACTGTAATAGCAAGGGCCATAGAAGATAAAGCCGCAGATGCAACAAAATGAGGTCGCCACAGTAGTCGGCAACGTCAAAAATCAACGTCCTCTTGTCAGAATGAACACATCAGTCAATTTCCATAATGATTTTTTGGGTGGTTTGATGCATAGAGGTGCACGCCAATACATGCCATTAACATCCACACAACTGTTGCCCGGGCGACAACAATACAAGTCACAACACGCGGCTGTTCTCTCTATCTTAATATTTTATGAACACTCGTCTGGAAATTTTGATACAAACGCAAACATAAAAAACTAAAATTAACAATAAGGGGAACAGCGGTAGTCAGATTCACTCCAAAGTCGTGGTCAAACATTAACATTTTCATGAGGAAGACACTAGCCAAATGTCATAAGGATCCTTCTGGTCAAAGGCCGGGGTACAGCCGGAGACTCAAACATCGCCACTAGCTGGGGCGCAAAAGAAGTCAAAGCTGGCTTAAAATCAGCATCAGCCATGATCTACTTAATGGAAATACATCTGTAAATTTCAATAATGATCCTTGTGCGGTTGATTGAGAGGTTGGAGTGTTGGAGATCAAAAATAAGACTGGAGAGTAGTAGAAATGTCCACTATCTGACACAGACAGATCCCAGACAACTCACCTTGCTCAGCGTCTCTCCTCTGCCAGTTGCTTGCTCTCACCTTCCGTATAGTCAACCCGGCTTTATGATCACATTTCCCGTTCTTTCCGCGGTTACAGATCATTGATTCTTCTCCTTGTCCTTTACACAAGGTTTCGTTGCATTTTACACCCTGCTCATCCATGCAAGCCTTCTTTCTCGATTTAGTTCCTTCTCCGCATGTATCAGAACATTGCGACCAGCTGCTCCAAACGGAATGTTCACAGTTTCCTGCAATACACATTTAATACGTAAGCCTACACTGACGTTTATTATCGAAGGTGCATTTCATACTAAGATGGCTCTATCATTAATTTCTAAGAAAGTTTGGTACAACCGGTTAAAACTGAGTAAGAGCCAAACCAACATTAACGATACGTTGTTCAGTACACTCGTCACGAGTATTAAGAATCCAGGAATGATGTTGCATTCCAGGCATGTTTTCGGCCAAAGTTGCCTTTTTTCACCCGTCAATGTGTCCGTGTTCACGCACTGATTTGAACTCTCAGGTCGGCTTCCTAACCAATGATGTTTGCTGAAACGTTGCACCGATTTCAACTTGACTCCATTGTGATTTGATTTTTATCCGTAAAACTGGCGTAATTTGTCTGTGGGTGAATTTCAACATACTCTCAACACGTTGATAATCTCGGTGAATATTTAGTTAATGGTATTAAAATACTAAAAACGAAATGAAACCAGTTTCGATAATTTGTTGTGACATGTACGCAACCTTGTGGAAGACGAATAGTAAATTGAAGAAATGTAGAAGAAAAAAACTGGCAAATAAGTGATGGAATATTTCATGGCGTCGAAAGCGGAGTCAAAAGATCGCACCACAACTTTAGCACCAGAAGAATGGTAAAACTCCAATCAGTCATAAGTTGTCTAAAATTCTCATATAGTAAAACAACATGTCACAACTATTTAAAGTAGAAAGATTGATTTTTCATCATAATGGGAAATTGATAGGTCTACATGCTGTATGGCCACAAACTACAGGTTACAAGACTAAGGTACTGGGTAAGGTTTTTCGGTTCCTAGGTTTCCTGTTCGATCCCGGGGTTTCCTGCTTTAAAGGTCGGGGTTCGTGTTTTTCGGGCTGGTTAGCTGTTTTGAAGGTGCGGGAGTATGTTTTCGACTTTAGGATACCTCTTTTACACAGGGGTTCCAATTTCGATAGAACACATTGACCATGAAGATAGTTAAAAGTTGCCTATGATGAACGGTGAATCAAGGTCGGGGGACTACTCTAATGCCTTGAAAGACGAATTAGACTCATTTTACTTTGAAGACATCATCGATAAATTCGCTAAGGAAAAATTCACTTGAGAACACTGTAGCAGACAGTCGCTTAATAAACGTTTTTTTTTCCCCTATTATAACTTTGTCAGTGTTTCCAGCGGTTTTATAATAATAAATATTTTTCAAGAAAACATTTTATTCCAAATTTGTCCTTTCTTTGGAAAACATATACCATGGGGTACTCCAACAAAAGTGTGGATCGATAAAGCTCAACAGCTTCAAATAACGGGAACAAAAGAAGGTTGCAAAAAATCCTTAATACAGAAATTCTCTTGCCAGATATTTTGTTTCAAGTTAACCCCGCAAGGCTTCTGAAATATCACTGAAAACAGCAATATTTCTTCCAACGTTTTCGAGGCGTGTGGTTCCTACTGAGACTGACTGATGACCGCGAAAATTGGGACGGTCGCCCACTGCTGTGTGCGTTGCTAAATAACTCCGGACTAGAGTTCTATGATATTTCAACAGCCCTGGGTCACGAGGCAGGTCACTTAAATCGCACACCGCCATGTCTGCACAGTAAGGAATTCTTGGCTGTCGGTACCGACACAGCCTCACTGACACCCCGCTCAAACCAAGAACTTTATCTGTTCATTCCCTCACATCCGCCGTCTCCACCGTGTACTATACCTCTCAGATACGGCGGAGTCTAACCGCGGTGATGTTCCGTCTCACCTATACCCAGAAATTTTGATCGTAGCGCGCAGCCTTCAGGTGTGAAGTTCTGTAGATAGCACAAACCAGTTATTCAAAGCACACGTTCACATGGGCGACGCAGCACTGAAAAAATGGGGGCTTTAGCCTCCCTGTGGTGCACCGCCTATAGACCATGGGCAGCGCAGAGCTGAAAAAGCGGGGGCTAGGGGCCTCAGCCCCCTATATGGTGAGCCGTCCATGGTTAAGGGTTCTTTCTCCGCACCGACCATGTAGGCAATGATGCAAACTGCTCCTGTACGATAAAAATTCGAATAACACTCATCTAAGCATCGCTGTGCGAATGCCAGTCAAATTCGAAGTCTTTGGGCACCTCAGTGTCACCGATTGCAGACGTATGGTGATAGACAGAGCAATAAACCAGTTCTTGGTTTGAGTGGGGTGTCAGATAGCCAAGAACACCTCCCAACATAGACATGGAGAGGTCAGCTTTAAGTTATGACTCGTGGCCCTGCAACGCAACGCAATTTTAGCGAAAGACAATCATCAATTCCCATAAAAAATCAGGTGGCTCTTCAATGCCGGCACAAATAATGCAGTGAGTTTTCAGAGGGTTTATTTCTAATTTGCACAACAAGTAGTTCACTTGGAGGAATGGTCATTATGTGACTACTCTGAAGTTTACAATGTGCTGCTGTAATAGATTACTTACTTTTCCAACCATCTCTACCAGTTGTCCCGTCGAGAATCTTTAATATTTTCTCAAACTTTCCATCGGTCAATTCCTCCTTCGAGCTCTTCCTTTCGTCATTACTCGGCGGGTGTTGCCGGTGTTGAGCCCCACAGTGCCCCGCTTCGCCTTGGCACTCGCGGATACTGTGATCATCGCCTTCGCACGTGGACACACCCAACGAACTTCTCTTTCGCCTACGATCATGTAAACACGTCCGCGATCGGATCTGGTGACCGCTGTTGCAAGCAGACGAACATTCAGTCCACTCAGACCATTCAGACCAGCACGAGATCTTTCCACATTCGTCATCCCTTTTCTTTCGATTTGATGCGTCGTCTTCACCATTCTCATCAGAGGAAGCGTTCATTTCATCTACGGCAGAGGATATTTCAGAGAGCGTCTTTTCAACTAATTCATCTACTTGCTCCGTTGTTAACTTACTATAATCTGAACTGGTCAGCCCCCAGCGAAGAAACAACGATAAAAACGATAGTACCAGAACAAACATAATGTGCTAATGTTGACTGCAAATGCTACGGCAACATATGGGTGATGTTATAATGCTCTCTAGGTGACGGTTAGCAATGAAAACAAAGAACCTCACTCAGCAAAACCCCGCACACATGCAGGCCAGCAGCACAATGTTCTGACGTCACGATGAAGTGTTACCCGAGTTACGGACCTTAAAGTCCGGGTTCGATATAATTACGTATGTTCCTTGGAACGGTGTCTTGAACTCCGGTGCAGAGCATACTCAACTCAATGACAGTAATTGTGCGGATGATCTGACAATAGCAGGAAAGAATGGCTATCGTCCATTGCCTACTCTTTCCGCTTCATAAACGGATTTTATCGCAAGTTAGTTCAGTCGAAACTTCAGCCCAAATAATACTCATTTAACACAACTCCGAACATTATCGAACTTAATGGAATTAAATATGATTTACAGTTTAACTTTTGTTTTCGATGGTGCACCACCACCTAAAATGATCGCTGTTGTGACAACTGATTCATGCAATGTGGGTTCTCACTCAACTATCGCCATACACTGTACGTAATTAGGTCCAGTACCGCGAAAACCTCGCTCGCTTTAAAAAACTGTATAATAAGGCAAGCCGGACAGAGCTGAAAGTTATAAAATGTTAATATTTTAGCTATACCTTTCGACTGACGAAGCTCCAGTGTTCTAAAATGATGAATATAAAGAAATGAGTATCTTTAAGGCCCTGTTGGCCCAAAGATGTATAAAGTAAGCCAGACAACTTTGGAGTAGTTAAGGGCAAATTTCGTACCAAGATATTTCATCGTTTGGACGAATTAGAAATGCCCTGATCATTAATGTTTACCTAATTACTAAGATAAAAATCTTTTTCGTATGTTCAGCAGAACAGGCATTTTTGCTGATAACAATCCGTCTGCGAAGTGGTGCAATTTTATCAAAAACACGGCCCAGGTCAAATTATCCTGAATGGTAGAGCGAGACAAAGTAATGTCAATAAAAACGAAGATACTGAGCCTCAATATCAATGTATTTGTTAAAAAGAGTGAAGAACTTTTACATGTCTAGGTCTATACACTGAAGAAGGTATGCGCTTGCAATCATTGCCGTGAAGTTTAATGTGTTCCGTATTTGTATCGATTTGTATTTTTGTGTCTCCCGAAGTCCGAGAAATGAGACAATTATATCATAAACATTATCATGAGTACGTTCTTTTTGATGTCACAGAAAGTAAGGAATAATTTGTCATTTATTTAGACAACTGAATACTATAAACTGAAATTATTGATATTATTTTCATGCTGAGAATTACATTTAAAAGGATACCAACCCCGGTTTTGCCGTAATAAAAGGTAACATTAACAACTACTTCCCATAAAGTTGTCCAAAACAAAATTATGCTTTGTAATCCTGTCTACTCTCAAAAGTTTGTATTAAAATTGCTTACAAAGTTTGCATAAACCAGCAAGTGTAACGTATGCATAAAGCGCCGGTAAAATAGCTATGGGAAAACCACACAAAGAACCACGATCCATTCTGAAGGTAGTGAGTACTAGTATGCCTCACATTGATTATACCATCAAAGTCTTGTTGCTATAAGAACCTTTTTTGCACACAAAGGGGTTCCTTAGAAGGCAGATGACGCCTTTAACTCTTCACAGCTCCAACAAATACTGTGCAACGCAATTTTTTATCTAACAGTCCTTCGTTCAGTTGTTCAGTTGCCCATATGGAGGGTAAAGTAACGGCTCTTGTGCAAGAACTTGGAATCCTGCTTAATCTCACGGTGGCCTATGCATGAACTTGGTGTTTTTAGTTCAACATTGCATTTATCACCCAAAGGAGACATGATGGTGCATAATCAGGGGACAGAACAAGGATACTTGAAATCACCAAAGCAGGGTTTAGAATCTTTTCATGACAGTAACATTTAAACATTAATACCGATTGTTGCAACATTTATAACTGTTTTAAGTGAACCACACAAAAATTACAAACCATACCATGTTATCATTTACAGAATTTAAGAACAATACAAGGACCTGTTCAGAATAAAATATCACTAACTTTGGACAAAAACAAATAACAAAATTGATTTTTTTTCCTGTTTCAAAGGTTTCTAACCTTGTTGCGAATCATGAATGACTACAATGTCTCAATACATTGTTTGATTTTAGTTATGGTATGGAAGTTTAAAATAACATTCAAGCACAGACTTCATGCTACAGTGCTTATCTTTCATTAAAAATGAAAAACATAAAATTTCATTTTCCCCCAAATGATGTCCTTAATTAGTGAGATTTTATAGTAATTCTGTCCAGCTTATCTGAAGGACTGACAACACATACTAAGACAAAGTCAACTGCACCCTGTACCCTCTGACACAGCGCAACCTATACTGAAAAGTGGCCCTGTGAAAACATGATGAACCACACATGAAATTCCGCTTGTACCATGGCAGGAACTTCATAATGAATTCTAACCTTCAATTCAAGCAAGTAAACATTAAAAAATGTAACAAACCTAATTGTACGTTTACGAAAACTTCATATCTATCTGCAGCGATTTCAAAACACAAATTAGGATTTGTAATATTTCATTTGAAAGGTGTTTCCCAACTTTCAACCAATGGGAATGACTGAATGTTATGACATCATTTTCATTACTTTAACCCATGTTAAACAACATTCGACAGTAGTACCTTTCGTAGCACTGTGAAAGAGTGTACTGCACTCTGTCAACTTAACTGAAGACCAGATTTATGCACATTGTCTTAGCAAGAGATTTAATGTACAGTGCTTCTAAGAAACGGAAGAATTCTGTATTAAAATTGCACCAAATCATATTACAGATGGTGACAGTTAGCAGCCAACTACTTGGTTTTCACACGCTTGCCCTTCCATGATGATAGTAGTTGACAGGCGAAGTATGTACCAAAGATATGAATTTGTAGAGCTATTACTATAAACATACAGTAGAGGATGACTGATGGAACTCCAAGAATGGAGGACCTGTACTGCTTGGTGTTGATGTATAACGTTAGGTCATCCAATAGGTTGTAAATTCCAAACACAACCGGAAAGAATCCAAACATGATTGTTCCAATGATGTACTGCTGTATCAGGAAAACGCGGTTCTTGGCTAAAGACATCAGTCCAAAGATAGAAGCCAAAATACTAGCGCACCAGGCATACTCCCAGGCATTGGGATCAGGTAAAGCCAGCTGTGCCAGTCTTTGGGGGACGCTCATTTTGAGTAGTGTGAGCAGGTAGGGCAGTAGACGAGTCACCATGAGTAGAGATACCGCCAAATGAAGGCAAGCGGTGAGTCGCAGGCGGCTTTTGTTGACAGCACTGAAATAAGAAATGATCAACAATTAACTGACGTTTCAATTGCCTAACTCAGATTTGATCCAAGGGTGTGTCCTGGGTATCACGTTCTGAACAGCCTGGCACAAACACCAACACAAATACTAGTACAAACAGAGGTTACAAGAACAACATGTTTCATGCACTCATCAACACGGCTCATGGAACTGTAAACTCAATTAAGTGACACACAAACACAGGCCAGCACCCAAACATGGGCGCCACACCACAAGGGTCTGGGGGGCTATAACCCCCAACTTTTTTCAGCGCTATGCCGCCCATGGTCTATGGGCACTTCATAAGAGGGGGGCTGGGGAACTATAGTCCCCACTTTTTTCAGTGCTGCACCACCCATACCAACGTATACCCAAAAATAATTTTAATGTTAATAATATAATTTTCCACTACAGCAAACAAACAGAGCATTTTGAAATCAAGTAATACAATTTCCACTGTTGCAAATATTTAGAGGTTGTTCCGAGAACATGTTAGCTCACAATCTTAGCTTCTATTATAAAGCTGTACATGAACAGGTTGATTTCTCAGTCTCTGACGAAACTCTAAGATCATAATCGCATTGACTTGGATGTTGTTGACAAATAACACCTAGATGACACTGTACAAAGTTTGAGCTCAGCTGCAAAGGACTACTTGTCCAACCAAAACCCAATTCAAATCAACTGCAACTCACCCCCTTCTTAAAACTTCTATAGCTTTTGACACAGCTGCAGAGTCCATACTCAATACTTAAGCAAATTGTCAGAACAAGCCAATCACATTCCATAGGCAGGCACACACTCCAGTGTACATAGTAAACCAACACTTCCTAATTAACATGACTGTCATTCTTAACAGTGGTCAGACAGCTAATTAATTAGCTGCTGGTTTGTTTGAAGTTGAACTCCCAAAAATGGAATAAGTACATAGCTTACACACAAAAGAAACTTTTGAGGACATGTGTAGGTACAGACATAGGGGTCCAACACGACCAAAGAAAGAGTCTGAAGGCAAACTATATAATTACTTCATTGCAAGAATGCAAAATAGGTTGTTTTTGTGATGGACACACACGATAGAAAACACAACTGGTTATCACACTTTTGACACAATTAAAAAAACATTGCCCAAAAAGTGCTGCGCACACGGTATGTAGCACTCGTCTACCATATTTCATAAGCTGTGCAGCTTTTTCAATACCATTCAAATATCTCTTTCTGCACTGTACTGTGTATAGCACAAATGGAAAACACCTTGGTAGGTATATCAAAACTTTGACTGATGTAAGAGTGCAGGAAAAACACTAGCTTCACAACAGGTCAGAAAGAGAATTTATTCATGAAGCTAAGTGCTCTCAGCAGACATCCTTGACAATGACTATTATATTGTGAATAATTTTCAAATACCGGCACTACCAAATTCATTAGCGAGAACTGCAGACATTTCAAAAAGACTTGACAATATGCCATTTTAGAAGCTGTTTGTTAATTGTGTAACACTGAAAGATTTTTGATTTTTGGTTTAAAACATTTTGTACAGTGTTCATTTTATGTAAAACACTGAAGATTTATTCCGAGACATGATTAGATCACAGTGCAATTTTATTTGCCGCCCCAAGTGACACTATTGTATAAAGCTATTTAAGTGATATTCAATGTAGCCACCCAGTAAGCAGTATCAGCGGGACAACTCAAATCTTTTCAATCTGAGGGTAATTTACATCAGACAGCTTTATCTGCAGCTAAATTGCTATAACATGTTCACCCATTACATTTGTTAAGAACGACACCAATAAACAGCATTGTACTTCAAGGTTTTCCCCATTTCAACCGTGAACATTCACCTGGTGCCATTGCTGTCCTTTGCCATGTACAATTGTTAGTCTACTAGTAAGGTCACTCACAATCTCTCCAAGAAGCTTATCAAGAATCAAGAATCAAAAATCAAAAATCTTTATTTCACATCGTTCGAAGAACAGATTAACATTAGCCGGTTGTGCTATTTCTACGAAATTAAGTTTAACAGAATCATGAAGAAAATGGAACTTAAGCTGAAGGTGGAGAATAACACAGATATATAATTGTACGAAATAAAAGTTAAGTTGTCGTAATCGCTAAAGTATAGACTAGGGTCTGAGTATAAGCTATAAGAGGTACACATGTAAATGCTACAATCTAGATAAATCATAAAAGAAACGATGGCATACACTAATTGCAGCATAACCTCGAGTGTTTCCACAGAGAACAGCTGCATTCAGGGCCGGTCCAGGTCCGGATCACTTCACGGAAAATAGTGAAAGGCTCTGTTGTGCGCAACACATTCGGTAGACTGTTCCAGACCCGAGCAGCCTCGAAGCAAAAAGATGTTTTACCATATTTGACAGATTTAACTTGAGTAATATCTAAAAGGTTGCTGTAGCAAAAGGAGTAATCGTTTTCTTGCTTCTTTAAAAGTGAAAGAAGTATCTTGGTTAATTCACCATAAAGGATTTTAAATACTTCTATTGCAATACGTCGAAGTCTGTGTAGATGAAGGGGTGGTTTGTTAGCTAGTGAGAGTAGTTGTTCGTGCGTGCTAACGTCATTGCTGTAAACAAAACAGAGGGCTCTGAGTTTTGCTAGATTTTCTAGTTTGACTGTATTTTCTTTGAGAAAAAATCCCATGCGAGGCAGCAGTTAAATACCAGTGACAGCGTACTTGGAAAGGTTTGTGACAGTGATTTGCCCACTGGTCACACTTTCACCTGCACATAGACGTAAACTCACCACATTAACTCCTTGTTACGCCACACGGACATATAGCATCGAATACACTAGCACTAATTTAACCAAAAAGTTTAGGAGGTTATGAACATGTAAGTATAGTAGCTAAGGAAGTTGAGAAATGCCTTCACACAATCATTCCTTCTCCTAAAGTAGCGTGTCACTGATGTGGCCGTTTTTACTTGAATCAACATGAGCTATGTGCATTAGACTAGTGATTAGATATTGTTTAGTCTATCCAGCTACGTTATCTGGCAAGGTTGTGAGCAGCCGGTGAGCACTTGCATTGGTTTATGGATGGTACACGAGAAAGAAACAGGTGCCTTCTGAGAATGTTCACGGTTGAATTGGGAGGTATAGTCATTTACAAACAGATACAGGTTTGAGGTAATAGGCCAGGTGTCTAGGCCTAGCACCGCTCAACGAACTACAGTACAGTAACACCAACAACCTGACAAATCTCACTGAGTGACTCTCACCGAAAATCTGACCTCAGCCAAGTGATTCACGCCTCCCACAGCCATTCACTCACCTGACGGCATAATGATCTGCCACGCGTTCACGATGAAGGAAGTCACTACCATCTGTTCCACGGGCCCGCACACCTGAGGATGACATTATCTTCTTGTCTGTGCAGCGCACGGGCGACGACGTGCCGGTTTGATCCGAAATAATTCGGGAGGTAGGCTAAGAACGACGTACACGAATGTCCAAATATTGAAACATAAACCCATAACACTTTTGTAGAATTACTTTGTCAAATACACAGCATTTAGAAAATATCCGTTTTCGGTTAGTTGTTCAGTACAAAATTTCTGTCGTTCAAAAAATAAATAACCTTCAATTCCATACGCCCCTAAAATTCATGGAACAGTTTTCTGATACCGCTTGTGTTATGTTAAAATAACTAAAAGTATTACTCTTTGAAAAACGTTTGACAGTAAGTATTCAAACGGCACGTTGAGCATCGTAAATTTCAACCCAAATTAATAAAAATGTTTATTTTTTAAAAGCACATTGGTGTGAACAATTGCCAAAGTGTGTGTGGGCCTTGCGCATGCGTATGTCCAAACGCGCCAGATACGCTATGTAGCCTACTTGTTCGAGATACGTGTCTAGCGATGACAGATCTTCAGCCGCATCGTTCGCAAGTGTTTGCCCGTCTGTCGGGTATAGGTGTTCGCGACCAGAATAAAGTTGAAAAGGATGAAGTGCCAATCCGAACTGTAGCTTCAGGTACTTGACGAAATATAGGTGGTGCGCAGCTGTTTGTTTAACAATACTAATAAAAAGCAGCCCGAAAAGTGTCATGATCATGATGATTAAAATAAAATGCAGCTAACCGGCGTAAACCAAGGTCTATACTAGCCAGTATGGTTATGGCAATGTTATGGTTATACACTAACAGTCAGTTGTGATTACCGTCTTAATTGGCCATAGAAGAGACGGTGGCCATTTACATACCAGGCCCTTCATAGTGCAGGCTTCATACGCTGGAAGCTTTTTGGTGAATTATGCCTCACAGTCACTTTGATTAAATCATCAAAGTCATGTTGCTAGTGTTGTATTTGTACAGTGTAGACATGCTTCTTGGGACTCATATGAGCCTCTGTTAGTCACAGTCACTCGCTAAATTTTAACAGCGGAATGGTTAGCTGGGTCGCTTGCCGGTTTTATCGGGGCCGTTGGTATAATCCTAGCCTAGGACCTAGGTCGAAGTATCTCTCATAACGTGGAATTGTCATGAGGACTTGACAGGTACCTCAGGGGTCTCACGGTCACGCTCTACTCGCTTATCTACACTAATTTGAAAAGGCTTTGTCCAGTCACACCTTGTGTGTCATAAAAGAGATAATGACATGTGTAGCTGACGCGGCAAGTACAACTACTCTCGTTTATCACATATAATTTGTGTAGACTCACAGTAGAATCGTGCTATTCTGTTGAGCTCAGACCACCCGGAGTTGCACCATATATCAACTCTGGATGGTCTCTTACGGCGATTTAGCGTTATGTGCTATTACTGCAATTGGCGTAGTTGACAAAGGCGTGATATAGTGAGGAAGTATTTGTTTTGGGCCAAAGCATGAGTATGAACTTTAAAATCAGTGCACTCATAAACAAAGGCATTGTATTGGTCTATGTTTCAGTTTATTTTCACTAAACCATTCTCAATACAAATGTTCTTTACAATATATACCCCAGTCGCGTACCACGGGAAAACAGTCTGCACAGGTACATGTCAAAATACATTGTGAGGAGTGACCAGAAGTCAAAACAGTTGGAGCTCAAATGAACCAATGTTTCTATTGAAATAGTACTCAGTGTGATTCAACCATACAAAGCCTCCTATGAGGAGTTTGAAGGTGGTATTGTCCTTGTCCAAGATCCGCATTATGCATTTTGATATACAGTACTTACAGTGCAGACTGTTCTCTTGTGTTACCTGACTGGAGTATTATGAAAAACATTTGTCTTGAGAATGGTTCAGTGATAATAAACTGAAACATGTATGCATTGATTTTAAAGTTCCTTCTGAGGAAGCACTGCAAACTCAGGGGGCTGCAGACATCGGACAAGGTGCAATTGATGTGGAGAGCGTTGCTGATGACAAATTTCCAGGTCGTTAAGGTTTTGCCAAGATTTTTAGCCAGGAGACGTGCCTGTTCCATAGGAAAGGGAAGAATGTTGTAGATATGTTATTCCGGTGAATCATATGAGCCTCTGTTAGCCTCTTGCTGCGTGAAAATTAATTGCCTTAATTAGGTGAATGGTTGATGCGCGTGCCAGTTTTATCGGGGTCATTGGTTTGGTACTCAGGTCGGGTAATCTTGGCAATTACTCCACTATTCCACTATAAGTGTATAATAAGACACTTTAGGAGGTATTGGTGTCTTTGGCCATTCCAAGCTCAAACAAATACTCTTGCAATCAAACTTTTTTCGAACAGTCCAAATCGTCAAGTGGCCAAAAACTGGCCATCTTTAACTGTTCGCGCAGGGTATGTGATAGGAGTATTTGTTTGAGTTGAAAGTACGAATTAAAGACATCAATAGCCTCCTAAGGTGTTCTTCTGTGTGCAAAAGGTAGTTATAGCAACATTACTTTGATGGTTTAATCAGTGTGAGGCACAATGTGTCAAAAAGCTTCTGGTGTATGGAGGGCCCACAGGATGGCCAGGGTCTCTACTGGAGCCAGTTGAACGGGTGTGTATTGTCTAACCAGGGTCTAGGTTGCCAGCTAGATGTATGAAGGCTAACGTTTAAATACACCTACTAATAGGAACCACTGAACGACTGTGTGTTATGCTCCAGTAGACCTTGAAATTTCACACCACTTGGGTAATTCTGCTCGTCACCTCCTTGTTAAACTATCAACCTGCGGGGATGCATGAGAAATCTGGGAGTCAACCAACAGTCATCATTTGCCTGTTGCAACCCTTTAAGTTTTAAAGAATATGACTAGCATCATTTTGTAAACACAATTCTCATCCTTTTGTAATATAGAAAAGTGTATCATCGTTTTGAAAATGGTGTGCTTGTGACGGGCACCATTTTTTAAATTTTTTGTGACATCTCTCAGGAGATGGGGACAACTTCACAGCAGCAAAATTTGCTCTGAAATTCGGCTTCCTGATATTAAAATACTAGAAATTTGTAACAAAGTTAAAGCATTTCCAATAATTTGATGTAACATGTACGCAACATTTTGGAAAAAGAATAGTTGAAGAATCAACAAAAAAGAAACTCACCATTAGGTGGCACTATGTTTCATGGGAGGGAAAACTGACGCATAAGATCGCTCCAAAACTTTAGAAGCAGAATGATAGTAGAACGCCAAATTTTCTAACACCGGTTTATAATTTAGATTACCCACGGAAAAGTGTAGATTTTAATGACACTTATGTTTTGTCTGAGTTTATGTAGCCGTTTTTACCTGCATTGGTGCAAAGCTATATTAAAGATGTTGCTTTGGATCGCTGTGGGTAAAAAACTGGCAACGTTAATGTCATGAAAAACTACCATCTTTGAGTACATGAACTAAATTAGTTACCAGTGCTAATTCATTGTCATTATTTTACTGCTGAAGTTGTGGAGCCATCCTATGCATAAACTTTCAGAGTCTATTGAGCGATGCCTGTGAATTTATGTACATCTTGAAATTTCACAGTGCCTGCTCGTTAACCTTCATTTAACCTGCTTACGACCAGATGGAGTGCTAGCCAGCTAGGCGATCACATGCTAATCCAGTCTACTGCTGAGTGTGAAAGATTTTGTGCAAATTGTGCTTAAGCCTGTCTAAACTATAAAAGTCTTGTTACATTTTGAGTCTACTTGGTGGAAGTTAGGGCCTTTAAATCCTTCCTTCTTTAACAAATAATATTACAATCAAAATTTTTTTTGAAAAGTCCTTCTTTTCATTACAAAATTTTGAATTGATTCATTTCAATTTTGATTGCATTATTACGCATGTCTATATTATAGTCACATTGTCAGACGATTGACGGTGGGTTTGTTTAAAAGGTAGCTATGCCTTGAGATTGTGCGTAGATGGAGAGTGAATAATCAAATCCAGTAATTAATTTATTATATGATAACCCCTAATTAGACAAATGAAAGCTATTGTTAATTAAGTAATCAACTACAAAGAAGAGTAACTACGCTAGCGCCCTCTTTAAAGACTACTTTAATCAATCAACCAAAATAATCAAATGTCTTATCTGCTATCCAAGCTAGGACTCTCCACTTGTTGGATGTCTGTCCTGTTGGTAAATCTTCAAACTACACACACTGTATAACGACAGTGTACTTGCTGGTCACCGTCTCTGGTGATGCTACACTTGCAGGCAATTTCTTCTACCCACGATTCTTCTTGCTGGTCACAGTCTCTGGCTGATGATGCAACACTTCAGGTAGTATCTTACTACCCACGATGCAAGTGACAACCTCTTAGTTAACTTCCTGTTCATTAACCCTTGCTCTTGCCAAGATCCTTTCTAGAATCTTCTAAGAGATGGCTCTGTCGTACAATTTCCTCTGTACTCTGTAGCAAGTCTTTATGCTTCAACTACTGTAGCGCATCTAAATATCTTGTTGACTTAAGCTCATATTATAATAATAGTGATTGGTTAACAAAAACCACATGATCATATCCAATCATATCATTGGCTGTAACAGTTTGTTCTCAGAATTTTCTAGAATCTCTGGAGTACTTTACCCTAGAACACAAAGTTGTAAACACCATTTAAAAATAGATTTTGACGTTAAAGTACATGTCAGCAAGTCTGACCCCATGATTTAAAAGTACATATGCACAAATTTTGGGCAACTTAAAATGGATCTATTCTTACTAATTACTTAATCAATATTTATTCTGACACACATCAAGGTCAGGCAGTCACTAAGTTAACGCACTACACTACTGATCTGTTAGTGTTCGCTACTGCTGGAAACTTGGTATCCAGGGCTGTACATCTCACTCCTCGTGATAGACTCGAAGTCGGACAATTTGACTGAAGCTCCCACTTTGCAATTGCTGAATAAAATTGTAACTGTTAGCACATCACAGTTAAGAAATAATTCCTAAAAATCGTCCGACTACTGTACTAGCATTGGGGTAATTTCAGATACTCTGTAGTTGAGGCAAAATTATTTTTCAGAAATGTGGAGCACAAGACAAACTCTCTGACTTAAGGCTTAAGTCAGTGTCATGATGGAGGCATCAGAATTGTTGTTCTAGTACTTGTGTGAGATATTCTGTATGCTGTCACTGATTTCTTCTCTTGTTTCATTTCAGAGCGAGATGTCAGAGTGTGTGCTTTTGGCGAGGTCAGCGCATCTCCTGATCGTTTTAAAGTCACTGTGCTCGTGGTCAACAAAAAAGAGCATGTACAGGATGTGAAGAACAGTGTGTCGCGCAGAGTTGATTACGTACTGCAGACATTACACAACCATCAAGTTCAGGTACTGGCACTGCCATTGCATAATGCTGTGCTCTTACTGCCCATTGCTTAACAAAAAAGTCTGTACATAGTGTCAATCCACATAATCCTTCACGTTCAGTCATGTTTTACCGTCAGAGAATATATTCTCTGTGACAAAATGTGCTTGACTGAAATTCTGTGACATTTTGAGAATTCTGTAAATTCTGCATTGTAATGTGCTGAGCCAAGTGGGCTGTGTTTTGTTGGTGTAACAACTATTTTATGCTGCCTCAAGTCATGGTTCCTTTTTTCAAAAATTGTAAAATTATGGAATTTATCATTACCACTGACGACAATTGTGTTTTGCATATTTCACTGGAGCAAAATTGTCTTATACATGCAAAAATGAGTCCATTCCCTGCTCTGTGCAAATCGGCAGTTGTTACAGAACATTTTGTTATTTGTTTCTTTTTTATGTCGTCTAGGATTTGAAAAGTGGGGTCCTAATTTGCAAAATTGAGGAGTTGCTCAGAGCGTGTCTCTGAGGCACATAGCGTTGAAGGGGGGCTGGGAGGTATCCCTCTTTTTTACATAACAAGACTTATTTTCCTTGCATTTTAGCACATGCATGCTTTTTCTTGTTCAGAGGACAGCAAACAATGCACATCGATAGTTGTAAAATGTAGTGTGGTGGGAGTGGGTGAATTATTTACCAGGTCGAATTTCAAACTAAATAAACCATTGCTATCCACTAACTTGCCATTTAATTGAATAAAACCCAAAGTTTAACTGCACGCAATTTCTCAACACTTGTCAGATTGGGAACGGGGATTCCATTTCAGGTGTCCCTGGTGTCACAGAACATGGATGTATTTCCCCCAAAAATCATGGCTTCCAGTATTTCCCAATCAACAGTGTAAAGTCCTCAACCTCAATGAATCTTTGTAAAGTTTTGCAGACTTGTTTCTATTGTAAATAGCACACCATGTGACAATTTTGGATGTATTCACCCTCTGTTGTGCCCCCTAGTGACAATTAGCTTATTACGTCTGTTTATGTATGAAGGTCATTAATGGATTTTCGCATTAACTTGCAGATATGTTTCTATTATGTAAAGGATGGCGCTTGCCCATTTTTGAATGGGTCAACCAATGCTGCATCCTCCAGTGGAACTTTCAGAATTTTATTATATGTATTGTCCAGATATCTCTCTGCTGAAACACTTGAAAATTTTTCATGTATTCAACACATTATGTGTAATTATTCCTATTTTCCTATTTTCTGAAGAGAAATTTGACTTGACGCCCTGACGTGCTTTTCCTATTACTGACGAGAGCATAGGTGATGTTCACTTTCTGTTGTTGTGCCCCTTAGTGGCAGTGTATTACTTTCTGTGTGTGCCTCAGTATACCAGTGTTCCTCCTAATGAGGGGACTGTCCGTCCTAATTTCTGGTCAGTTCCATGTTGTGGTGCACTCCCTTGTGGTGGTTTTACTGGTTAGGTGTTTGTTTTTGGCATCTGCCTCAGTCTGCAAAACGCCATGGATAATCAAGAATTTTGATATGTGAGTCTCTGTTGAATAGTACATGGCTGATGTCAATTATGAATCTTTATTAGTTTTCTTTGAATCTACTTCAATATCTGCCCGGTTCCTTGATGGATCTTTATGAAATGGCGCAGATTTAGACTTGTGTGCCGTAGACAAAACATGCATATTTGTATGGAAATTTGAAAATTTGATGCGTTGTTTGCAAGTCCCATTACCTGCAAAACAAAGCGCAAGTCAGAACAAATTAACTGACCACTTTGTCAGTAAGAAATGACTAATCAGTGCTTGACACAGGCGAAAATGTGAGCTTGAAAAAATGAGTGACGTCACATTTGCCATTCGTATTTCTGGATTTGGGCTCATAGAAAGTGGCGAACACCCACTTGATGCCTATATGAGCGATGTCAATTTGCAACTTGTATTTCACTTTTTCCACATGTTTTGAGCGTTTACTTGCTGATGTCAAGCCCTGCTAATATAAAACTTGTCGATGATGAAATTTAAAATTTTCGTTTTTGATTGAAAATTCTAAAAATTGCTTTGCTGTTATTTTGTTATTTGAATTTATGATATAGGGAATAGAGTAGTTACCTATTGTTTGTGTTTGTGGACCTAACTTTCGGGCCCTTCCTGGGGTCTTCGTCGGGGTACTGGCGGGAATCTTAGCGTCACATGGCCACCAGTGGGTGATCCTTGGCGGTTGTCAAACACCACCTGGTGGCTGTTACTTGCAAGGAGGTGCTGGTAAACAGCTGGTAATTCATAGCCAATGTCTGTTCAACTTTTCTTTATTGCTCATGATTTTGACTACTTCTCTCATTTTAGGATTCCACAATTTATTTTCTGTAGATAGTATTTTGACTGTGGGTTTGCAAACACAAACATGTCACTGATAGGTAACTACTCTATTCCCTATACTATGTAGAGCGCCATCTATGAACATTCATTCTATCATGAATTTATGATGTTATAACGGCAGACTTTGAGCAGGTCATTGGCTTTCAATTTCATTGACACACAAACATTGGCAATTCATGTTTCTACTTGAGTTTGTAGCTGGAATTTTGGGGTTGTTAAGTACTTGACTCTCATCTGTGTGAGACATACTAATACTGTAACAGAGCACAGAATAATGGACAGTTGGCCTCAGTTTGTATTAAACCAGAATGGGAATCTCAAAAATGTTTTCAATTTTCAGTAAAAATATTAGCCATGGTCTGTTAACATGATTCTTGCACCTTCGTAATGATTGCTTCTTTTACAGGAAGGTGATATTCAAGTTGTGAGAACACTGTCACGAGACGGATCTACATTTCAAATGGCAGGGGAGATAACTATTACATTTGTAGATGTCCATAAGCTTCAGACCGTCTGTAATTTCTTGGTGGAGAAGTTAGACAGCTCTGTGACAGTGCTACCCCCTGTTGTTTACCATAGTACTCAGAATCTTGAGACACTGAGGTATAGAATAAGATGATTTTGTTAGCATAGAAATGAGATCAAATCTTGTCTTAAATTTCATGAAATTACTGTAACTGCTCAGCAGTTTCAAAGATTTTTTCTTGTTGCATAAGTAACTCAAATCTTAACTGTGATCTTTAAAGACCATTTCAAGTGCCCAAAACTATGTGGTTCTGGGGACCTGTTTTTCAAAGAGTCTTTTGACTTTGACTAAACCAGTCTGCGATGGCTTCACCTGTTTCACGAAAATTGGACTAAAGCTGAAAGTCAGAAAATCTGACAAAAGACAGAAATCTGCTCTACTAGACAGAAGACGAAACGTTCTGAGAAACACTCAAGACAAAAAAATGAACTTTTGGCTCTTTGTAGTCAGATTTTTTCTTTTGTCTCAAGACAAAATCCAATTGTCACTTTGAGAGACAGGCACCAAATGCTTAATTGGTACTAAACACAGTGTCCATGTGTTTATTACTGACTGCCGTTACCTGGTATACGATGCAACTAAACACAGCATTAGTGATGCTCTATTGTGTTAAGTGTGTTAAGTTATCAAATTGCTTCGTTTTACATGGGGTGAAGAATGGTGAATCATTGTATTTATTTGTAGTGGCGATAAACAAGTTAAGTACCCAGGGCCCTCAATCCCACAATTTTGAGGCCGAATATCGGTCCTATTCTCCTCTGAAAAATAGTGACAAATTCCCCTCGAAGTTCGAATCACTTGTAATTCGCACGGGTGACATTTTGAAAGAGCACAAAATGTTAGTCTTGGCTACTTGAGGCAAAGCCTAGAGGTCTTGAACAGGGTAGGGGATGCCATTAAGCGTAGAATATTCCCCTCACCCCCAAAAAATCCAATCTCAGAAGGCACAGGCACCTTTCATTTCTGATGAGCGAGGGCCCTGGTAGCATATGATTACCTGTACAACTTCATTTTTATCTCACCACCCCTTAGTCATTGAGCTGAATTTTAGGCGGGTAGGCCTACCAGGCATTGATTTTATGAATTTCTGTTTCTTGTCATGATAATGTTGACGTGTATGCAATTTAGAGCCAGTCAAAGGCAATCGTATCATTTAAATGAAAAGCAATTGAAGTAGACAAAGGAGAAACAAAAACATCCAGTTCAAAATGTGATTATCTATACAAGGAATAGGCTGCTCCCAGTAGGTACAACCTAGGTGCATGCAGTAATATGCAAAATACTGCTAGCACATGGGCCTACATACACCCATATTTATGTTTTTCAGACGACGTGCAAGTCTTGTTGCTGTAGAAAATGCTCACAGAAAAGCGAAAGAAATAGCAAGTTATGTCAGTCAAACAATTGGTCCTCCGCTTACCATTCGTGAAGAACAATGTGAGGAGTGGGAGGGGTCATGTGATCCACAAGTTGACGCACATGATGGACAGTTGTCAATTCAACAAAGAATTTCTAAGGCCATCAAGTTTGTAAATGTAAAAGTGTTTGCCATATATCAGCTAAAACCAGTGAAAAACAAACATGCTGTTAAATAGCGTTAACTGGAAAAATGACTACAGGGTGTATGACTTATGTGTTAGTGGGATGAGATTATATAATGCCAGAGAGCTTAAGTCTAAAAGACAATAGACCCACCCCTTCTGTCAAAAAACCACATTTGTTTTAGACCACTTACTGTTTGTTATGAACTCCTTTTCATCTTGCTCTTTAAAAAAAATAATTGCAGGCGGTCTGGTACATGTTGTACCAGACGTGGGCAGGCCGTGCATGTGGGCCCATTGCACTGATCACCTGGAACTATTTTTGTGTTTTATTAACATTTAGTTAAAACCGAACTGAGGAGCTAGAAACCTGACTCAAAGGTCTAGCAGTGTGGTCCAGTGGGACTTGAACCCACGACCTCGAGTAAAGAAGGCGGGCACCATCACACTAGGCCACACTGCCTCCTCAATCTTGTTCTTTACTCAGGTTAGAAATTATTTCTAGTCTTAAGAAAAACGTGGCGGGGGGTTATTTCTTCATCAGACTAGGCGTGGCCCGTTAATTATGTTTGTCGCTGCAAGGTCATATGGCCATTGGCAATTACGGTCAATCAATTGTACTGTGAAATCTCACCAATTTAGTAGACGGTATTGAGAACAAATGATATTTGTCTTTTATTTTTCCCTGAAAGATTATTAGTACCTGTAATGTTAGAAGCCTTTGAAAAATGAAAAATATCAACTTTGGCAAATTAATTTTTCCGAAATTGGTGAGACTTTGATGTAGCAAACTTCAATTCCTTGAAAAGTCAACAAGATAGTGATGTTACACTCTTTTGAAGTAAGTTGTTCTCCTTATACCACCCTATACTTATTGGTGTGTAGCTGGTCTTTCCCATTTTCTGACCGAGAATTACAGTGAAACTCGCACATGTCACTTCCCACGCATTTTTAGTTTAATTTATTTCCAAGCGTTAGACGTGTACGGGTTTTACTGAACTCAAACTATCAAAACTTTCATGTTCATAGAACTGGTGCTTGATTACTAGGATATATTGAGAGAGAATAAATAAATGCCTTATACCAGCTAGTATTACTTTTTTATTTTCAACATTTCTAGAATGCCCTCTTGGGAGTACTGTGGAATGTCTCTGAGCTAAAAGACACATAGTAATATTATGTCTGTTTTCTCTTCCAGCACCATTTAGGCAAGGAGTAGATTACTTGCTTGCTTTTCTACCAGTATCAGTTGTGACTGGATGACTTGGAAGTTGCACCAGGCCTTGCATTAGGTGAAATATTGAAAGTCAAAATGTGCCCGAAACTTTAGTCATCATCAGACAGGTTGCCTAATAATGCCCCTAAATCATTGGCCCCAGGCCATATCAATTACATTGGTAGCAGCTTCATTTTATTGTTTTTGAGCCATGTGTTTTGGACAGTACTGGAGAACTCGATTTAATTCTGGCTAAGTTGTAACTACTATATATGTGTAAATTTTGTTGATGCTTCAAAAAGGAATTATGGACATTTACAATAAAGACAAATTCATCCTACAATAACAAAATAAGATAGATGCAGTGGCGGATTTAAGGGGGCCATGCCCCCCCCCCCCCCCTAAAATTCTACCAGATACCATTTGGGAGTTCGGGTGCGCGCAAGCAGGGGCTCGTTGGGGGTGAATAAACAACGCATAGGCCCTGAACAAACACTGTTTGCCGTTTTTTTTTTTTAGTNCCCCTTAACTCAAAATCCTGGATCCGCTCTGAGATGAGCCAACCAAACCTACAGAAGAAGTCCACAGTCAGCTTGATGCTGTCTTTACTTTCACGACAGAAAACTGGGTAAAGTTGAGATGTGCGCAAGATCAAAGAAACCTAAACGGGTAGCTTTACTTGGCCAGTTTCAAATTCAACAGTTTTGTGTGCAACACTAATTATAATTTCACGTGTGAGCATGTGGTCTATCCACTGTGGCCATTTCCTCGCTTGATGGGCATTGGGTTTCTTACATGGTTGAAGAGTGAAGATGCAACATCCTTCTTAATTACGTCAGCGTAGGCGGGTGAGACGCCGCAGTTGCAGGAAGAGTTAACGGCGATCCAGTGCCATTGCCATGACTCTCGTTGAGTGGCACGTGCCATTGTTTGGACCCAGGACTGCTTCTGTTTGCAACTTGAAGCGGTATTAGTGCCTTTAAGACAAAAATAATGTGGCTTAACATCGTGGATTGTCATATACTTGTGCCGTAGTGCTAATATAGCTCAAATGGCGGAAACAATGAATATACTTTATAAAAATAATGCGCATGTGTTGCATGCAAAAACCAGTTCTAAGATTAAGTCGATGAGTCTACATTTACCTACATTGGGATTGTTTTCAGCGCGAACTCTATGAGAACATTGAACCAAAACCTAAAGCCTATTTTGACCGGTGACGCTTGAACATATTTAATATGAGAAACCGTCAGCAACATTTCCCTGGTGGGATTTAATTGCGCAATTATGCTTGTGGATCACCGAACTCGAAACGCTACCCACAACAATACACATCCCCTGGACATTAGTTCAGAGCCAAGTTTTCCTGTGTTATCTAATTATCCACCTCGTGTTCAGTGACGGCTCTTTATTTTAAACTGGGTAAACATCTGGGTAGCGTTCTGTAACAGCCTGAACCTAGCGAAAACGCGAGATTTCGCCATGTTCTGCGAGCAACCCCTCTAGCTTTAAAACACGTACGTATATTTATCCTACGCGCCCCGATGAGGATACTTTAAAGAAACAGGTTTACACAGATTGCCCCGCTTGCTTTGTGTCGTTTAGTCATTTTTTATCAATGGTGATCGCAGGTCGTGTGACACGTAAGCCTACACGAACACACAATATTTTTATGAATGAATTTTTGCAGCCTGCATGACACCGCAGTTCAAATTGTATTTTATCCCATACGCGTTGAATCTGTCGAGGGAAATACGGCCATGTAATAAAATTTTCTGTATTCACCTCCGCACTACTTCAACAGTGACCTCTGACATGGAAAGCTCAAAAGGTAGGCCAATGCCGGTTCGATCACCACTTTCCGAAAATAATATAAGTAATGAATTTGGAGCAGTGTAAATAACACTCAACATGCAATCAGGTCCCAACCGTAACATCTGGAATAGGGCTGTTAACTATATGGCGGTTCTGTCTCAGTCATTTCATTTGCTGAATATATCGTCTGCAACTCAGGCGCCGATTCCTCGGTAACTACAATGTCAAATGTTGTTATTTTAACTATGTTCAGGAGATGTTACAAATTCAATGCACAGTTACCGCTTTTCTAATCTTTTTTTATCGCTTTTCAAGTAATAAATTGTTACATCTAAAACACTGTTTCGTTTACTGGAGAAAACTTTCAACCTAACGCGCAAGTACATACATATAGGATGTGATACGCCACGTGTACAGTCTGAGCGAAGCTTTTAAAAAATCTGCCGAAAATTGAAAGAAACTTAGGAATTCGAAGCGTATTGGATAAATACATTCGGTGTCGGTCGATACGCGGAATAATGTCTCGTGGAAAAGTCATCTACGCCAGTCTCGGTACGTTTTGTGTATTTATATTAGCTACAGACTTGGGGTGCATATCTTTTATCTTCAGTATTTTCGTCAGAGTTTTAGCTGAAATCTATTTCTAAGGTAAAGTTTGCCTCCATTTCTGATGTTTTTGCATTTTCGTATTCAACGCGCATTGAATACGAAAAATCCGTATTGGATGCTCATTAAAGACCAAAAATCCGTATTGGATGCTCATTTAAAGACAGAAAAGTAGTTCTTCTACATCACACCACACAATACGACCCGTATTTCATGCTCATACTATCACGCGTATAGGATAAATTCCGATACATACATTGACATTCGACGAAATATCGGAGTGTACTGACGAGATATACACAAAACGTACCGAGAGTGGCGTAGATGAAATAATATCCCACGAGACATTATTCGGTCTTGGTCGATGCGCGGAATAGTGTCTCGTGGGATATTAATCTACACCAGTAGAGATACGTTTTGTATTTATCCCATACACCTCGAATTCCTAAGTTTCTTTGATTTTTTAAGCAGATTTTTATCAAATACTTCACTCAGACTGTTCACATGGCGGATAACATCCTATATATACTTGCGCGTCAGGCTGCAAGTTTTCTCTAGTAAAAGAAACTGTGTTTTAAATGTATCGATTTATTACTTGAAAAGAGATAACAAAGATGAAAACATCGGTAACTGTGCACTTAACTTGTAACACCTCATGAAAATAGCTAAATAAGAACAATATTTGATATTGTAATTACCGAGGAATCTGCGACTGAGTTGCAGACGATATAATATTTAGCAAGAGACAGAAATGTCATATGATTAACAGCTTTGTACCAGATGTTACGTTTAGGGCCTGATTACATGTTGAGTGTTATTTCTGCTACTGCAACTGTATTACTTTAAACTATATTCGGAAAGTTTGATGATCGAACCGGCTAGCGACGTCGAGTCGACAAATTAGACGTACCTTTTGAACTTTCCATGTTGAAGTAGTGCGGGAGGTGAATACGGAAAACGTTATTACGTGGTCGTATAGCACTGTACAGATTCAACGCATGTGGGATAAAAATGTACCGTGGGTTATTGAATAAATACATGGCGAGTATTTCTTAATACCATAGAAACATCGGTTTAGTTAATCAATCACTGCCATTTTACATGCTGGCAAGTGAGGTGCAACGTGTTTCGGAACATTAGGTAGGCTGCTCTTAAAGCAGGATTCAAATTGAACATCAAAGTCATGTGCTCATGTTGGTCTGGCAGGACTGGAAAGTGTGCGGCACGTGGCATCAGCGGAAAACAAAGAAATGCAAAACTTCAAAATGCGACTTCGTACATAATTGAACTTAATTTGCACGAATGTTGTTGGCCAGGGAGAAAAGGTTCGGTTTTCTACTTTAAAATGGGTGGGCATGGGGAAGACTTTCATTAATTTTGCGCACCCGAGGAGCTGGACGCGAGTTTGTAGAAAGGCGGATCAATTTCAAATTAAAGACATCTTGTATCTTTTACGTCGAAACGAATCACGATCTTTTATTCGGGTACAAAAAATCACCAAAACCGCTTGTCCTTGCATTCTCGAACAATAATCACGAATTAGTTTTCATAACCGTTATTAGTATAAATCAAATTTTTTTTAACTTTAAACTTTGTGCCTGTCACTATTAAAATCGCGCCACTGCTGCAAAAACGCACTCAAATCAATTAAAACACTCTCTAAAGCGATCACTTCAGTCTCGCAAGAAACTGCTTTCATTGAAAGCACCTGCCCCTTGAAATTATAAAGTTAAAGCAACTTACCAATGTCGCGACACGAATGCTGAGGCTTCAGGCAGGTTGTTGCCCAAAACCAGGAGTTAGGTACCAATTCTACCTTTTGTAAATCGCTGCTAAAGGCAAACTGTACCAACTGAAAGTTGGAAACACTAGGGCAGACTGCACGAAAGAACGGCTGTGCGAGTTTCGATTTCTTTTGTTCGGTCATCACGTTTGAAGAAGTCGTTTGATCCTGAATCTATAGGAGAAAAAAGGGTGTTTTATGTCTTTGCGGACATAACATGCTTTCTTGAGTAAACAACGTGGCGTCTCTTATCCTTTCGGTTCCCGTGTCCGGTGACATAAAACGGTCCTAATATAGACTCCTATATGTTCTCTAACTTTTCTGCGCATTTGTGGACTTTATGCAAACACTGACTGAACTTTTCTGGTATTTTATCTTCATTGTTACGTCAAGTTTTGATACATACAGAGAGTGAAATACACATTAAGCTCTTAATATTATGGACATTAAATAGGTATGGCCTTTTCGTGCAAGGAACCCAGGTTAAGGACGGACGTGGTCCCTATATATTTTCGGTGTAATAAAGATTTGATTTTCAAGTATATTAATAAGAGAAATGTCATAAGTAAAAGAGGAGTTCACATTAAAGATAAGGTGATGTGAAAATGTACCATTAATTGGTAAAAAGTCTACAAAAATTCTGCGAATTTAGCGGGAACATAGATAAATACCTATAGGAAGTGCTTCATGCACCCGGTCACATGTGTCACAACCCGAAACCGTGATTGGCCAAAGTATATTTTTAAGAAGCCGTCAAACGTAGTTTCCAATGGGATCTGCAAATTGAGATCCTATAACGCTTTTTCCTAACCCAGTCGTTATGTTGGAAGATTATCCATGTCCGTATTGCTAAGACCGAAAAATCGTTCCCTATGAAAGCGACTTGGAAACTGATACCAAAAACATCAATTAATAAGAGAACCATAGGAAAAAACTTGCATCGAACTGTTTTAACAGTTAAAATCTCAATTTTCGACTGCAATAACTTGTAACCAATAGACGCCAAGGTTGGCCAGCACCCACCTTGCCCCTCCGTGCACGACCAAAACGCCGCCCACATACCAATTTTATTGCTAATATGAACATTTTCTTTCGAAAGATGTGGTTGAAGCTGCTCCATTACGATGAACAAATATACGATGGACATGATCGACAACTGACTACGGAACATCACATATCGCTTTGGGGCATTACTTAATCCTGCCCTGAAAGTATTGCAAATATGAGAAGGTCAAGACAAAATTTGTATCAACACTTGTTACAGATTTTCCATTAAGTTATAGTTATATAAAACGTTCTTCAAATATAGAATATTTTCATTTTTCGCCTAGACTTTCTGAAGTCACTATCTTTCTAACGATCGAGTGGCCTCGGTGAGTCCGAGGACTGAGAGTAAAGGTTTCTCACTACTTCTTCATTTGCTGCACGGGCGTTCTCATTATCAACGATCTTTTGAGCTATAATTCTTTTCTCATAAACGTATTTCTTTTGGCAGGAGTAACTCTCTCATTAATTTGGACTCCGACAAAAGATTTATCCTTAAAGTTTCAGCGGCTTTTTATATACTACAGCGGCGTTTAGTTGTGATTTATGAATTATGTTTCACAAAATGCATACATTGTGCGAGATGAAGTGAGCAGTTCCTAACAAAAATAATTACTTTCATGTGAATAGTCGCTGTTAGTGAGAACGCGGTTGGCGGTGTCAGAAAATAGAACCATCCTAGGGACGTTCCAATTCCTAAAATATAAGAAGTATTTTGCTCAAAGCCTGGACCTATGAATTATTGGGACGTATAGTCCCGTGCCTGTAACGCCCTGGTCGCTCCTCCGTGAGTCATTCATAGCCACCTGATTGTGTACCTGAACAGCTGTCGTTTGTCCGGACTCTAGCGCCATTGACCAGCCTAAAATAAACCATAATCTCACACCCGTCTTCATACTGAAATGCATCGCTCTTCCTTTCCCAAGCGTTAAGTACCGCAATCGAACCAACGAACAGAGGAAAATGGTTAAGATGCTTCTCAGACAGACCACGTCATACCGCGTTGTTTATTACGCCCAAGGGGAGTTACCTGTTTCAGATTATTAAGTCCTGTAGAGTAATTGTTCACATTACATTTCATCATTAAGGCCTCCCTGGTATCACTAATGAGGCAAGTTTCATGTAGACGGCGCCTGTGGGGTATAGCCTCCCAGCAGTTGTCCATTTAGCGCAAGTAGAGCCTCCACATGCCCCCCTCCGTCATCATACCCCCCCTCTCATCCAGCCTCTAGTTGTCACAGCCACCCCCTCACCCTTGTACGTTTTCAGAAGAACTGACAGTTTGTTGAAGATTCTATCTTTATGATTCTAATGACAAACTAATGTCGCTTTATAATTGTAAGTTGCATTATCCGCTGTATTGTTCAGCAGTGAAATAAAGTACGCCATTTAATCTATCAGATCAAAATAATGAATATTTTCATACGCTGTTCCTAACTACGTCAGAGGAGTTAGGATAAAGCGGGGAAAATAAAATGTCTTAATAAGGGCGGCTTCTTTACGAGCCCACATATTCATATGTGGATGTATATGGCCGTCCGCTGCTGTATCTTAATGCCTTGCAGGATCTTAATGAGATTTGGCTGATGTGTATAAAGCAAACGACTACGAATTTCGGGCCATCCACTGCTGTCTCTCCTTAACTCTTTGGGGGATCTTTTTGAAATTTGACAGAAATGTTCCTATGGAGATGACAGCACATGGCGACGAGTTTCAGACCANCCCCCCCCCCCCCCCCCCATAGTGCGTGGCAATTTTATGGGTTTTTTTATGTTTGCCTCTGTTCGTTGAGTTATGAGTCGATTTTCATGAAATTTGGCAAATAGTTTTCTATTCAGGAGACAACAATTCCTATTCCTTGTCAGGCAGATTAGGCATATTCTGTGCCACCCTGGTCATTTTAACTATTTCAAGTCGTCCGCCTCTTTATCCTACAAATTGCTCGAAGGATCATTATTTAACTTAGCAGTCATGTTCCTAATGAGCAGACCATTGTTGACAGTGGCGGATCTACCGGGGAGTTCAGGGGGTTTAAACCCCCCTCGGGCCAGGACCCAAAAATTAAAAAAAAAACAANGGGTTTAAACCCCCCTCGGGCCAGGACCCAAAAATTAAAAAAAAACAAAAGCGTCTCCAGCGAAACAAAAACGGCACCGCCAGCGTGTGTAAACCCCAAGTAAACCAACTTGGAAAAAATTGAGGGGGGTTCACTCTGAAAATATAGTTTTTGGCATTGTGAATTGCTGAGTCTTTGTGGCTCATCGGCAAAACGCGCGGGATTTATTGTGCCCGCGCTTCCGTCGACACTTTTGAAGTAGCCAAGCATTTTATATGGATTCACCGCTGAAAGAGCCGTTCTATAGCTGATTTCTTTAGGTAACTAGCTTCTTTACTCTAAGATATATTTTGATTTGATTAGGGGAAATACTGCGGTGCCGCAACCCTGATATTCAGGGGAATTGACGTGCAACGTTTTCACCTCAGCTGTCATGCCGTGTCATTCTATTACACTCCACACGTTTGTAACTGATGTGTAGTAAAGTTGTCTTGCGCAATATCATACAGTGTACATGTACATGTAATATTGTGTACATGTACATGTAATATTTTTGAAAAAAATATCTTTTTCCGAAGAATTGCTATTGTCGCGGGCGCCGTGGTCTGGTCGCGAGTCCGTTTGAAGACACACTCTATAACAAGTTATGTCTATACAAGGAATGACCAAGGGGGCACTCACGTTGAGAAAGTGACCGCATTCGCGAAAAGTGAACAGCATCAGAAATTGCGGGGAGGCTGTTCTTTCACAACAAAGTCTTGCGGGACTCGTGCGATGTTCAATAGGCCTCCTAAGGAGCCCTAGTTCCGACCTCAACACCTACCGTCTGTCTACCTGCAATAAGTACACTGCCGTCTTCTATACTGGGAATTTCCGCAGAAAGGCTCACCCGATGAAACGCTCATGCCCATGGGCATTTATTTGATATTAGTACTTCGGGTTTCAAACGTTCAGACATTGCTACGTTTATTTCGAAAATTGCAAGAGATGCAAATAGGTCCTTGTATGCTTCGTCAAGGTTTGAAGTAGTCCATGATGAACGGATCAAATTTAGTTGCGCATGTAAGTCTTTTGAATGGACTTGGCAACCTCAAGGTTCTTAGTGTCAACTGAGCTGCGAAACGAGATGCTGACATTGTAGAGGCTTACAAGCTCATTGACACAGCAGTTGACGAAGTGCAAGCGTTGGGAACAAACATCGAAGATATCTGGGTGGAATGGTTCCAAGACGAGCAAATCATTGGATCCGATATACAAATTCCTCGGCAGTCTAGACAACAGAAGGATACTTAGGACTAACGTATGAGTAACCACTGGGGATTAAAATTTTAGAGAGAAGTTTTCAATTCAAAATGTTTTGCATAGTACACTTTAGGTCTCGCGACGGACCAGGCCAGCTTGATTTGTGTAGATGTTGAGTTTCAGTGTACTTGTGGTCACTCGGCGAACTAGTCTTGTGATTTTTTTTACCAAAGTGTGCTTTATAAAGCTATTTATCTCAGCCAGCACTGTTTGGTCCCGCGACAGATCGACTATTTTTATAGGAATAATAAGCACAGGTGTACTCTAGTGGTCTCGTGACGGACCAGGTCAGCTTTTTGTGTATTCTCAGTGTACATCTGGACCCTCTGCAAACTATTCCAGTGTATCTTTTCACCACCGTGCACAGGATGTTTTGGTTTCGTGAAACTGTTTTCAGATGATTTGTTTCCTGATAGATTTGACGTTTTTCAAGTGTTGTCAACGTGATTCAGCTTAATACAGTGATACCTAATTATTTATTGTCGCTTTTAATAATAGACTATGAGGTGAGAGCACCATCGTTCGCCAGTTTTTCTCCTAACGAGACATACCACATGTTTATTTCCGGACTAACAATACAGGTCTTCGTTCTTAAACAACTTGAGGCTGCTGTTACGCGATCATCTGATATTCAAGTTTTTACGCCTCGTCGGTGCTTAATTATGCTCTTGAATATTTGGAAATTGTCTAAACCCCCTGTAAACACACCACACTTTTTCGTATACGACTTTTCGTATGCTAAAAAAGGTGAGTGTAAGCAGATGTTCCAACAAAAATTTTTGCTGGTGGCGTGACTCATACACAGATGTGCACAATATGGTTTCACGAAACTTATGTGCCAAGTTCATGTGACGAAATAGAGAAAGGTTTTTGATTATCTTAAGAAAAAATCCAGAGACATGTTAAGTGCCGGAAACTTACCAGGATGTATGGAAATTTCACTATCTGGCTACAAAAACAAAAAAATATCTTACACGGGAGGGGAAACCCCCTCCCGACCTCCCCCTGCTCGGCGCCACGCGCCTAGGATTCGACCTTGGCGGGAATCCTAAACCCCCCCTTGCTGAAAACGTAGATCCGCCACTGGTTGACGCTGATTTTCGAACGGGTCTGACGACTGTGGCGGTTATATATTTTTGCGACCATGGCTATGAGTCAAATAAATGACTGCTCACGACTTTTTGGACGACTCTGACTACCGCAGCTGGCTCCGTAGTGGCAGCTTTAGTACGTTTGCCTTCGTATGTTTGGAGTCCCTTAGTTTATTTTCATGGCTTTTGGCAAATAGTTTTGTAATAGAGAGAGGACGCTTCCCAATTTCGGACTGGTTCGACCTATTAGCGCCATGTAATGGTCATTTTTTGTGATAGTAAAAGCACCCCTTGAAGAACAACTCTTGAGATTCGGTACTGGATGCATTTCAACGCTCCGCGTTGCTCTTTTAATTATAATTGACCGGCAGCACTATCGACTTCTATTACTCTGTGGCCAGTTTCCACGGAATCGGCAGTTTGGAGAGCAAAACTTGAGATTGAACGATGAAACTGGAGGTATAGTATGAAAGCATAGTAAAACAACTCTGGCACACGTAAGTAATAATGAAAAAATCTGTCGCAACACTGCATACGTACGTAACAAGCTCACAATGTAAATACCATTCCCTGCAAAACATGACTACGCGTGTCGCTGGGTGTCCTGATCATGCCCTCATGCTCTTCGACACAGTGATGTTTATCAGTGGTAGGCAGTGATGGAGAGGGACTGTCGTTCGTTAACATGTTTATAAGGCAAGCCTTGTTATCAAATCTTGGAAGCGTGAAACGATGAGTCCCGTTTTGGAATTAGTTAATTCTGCTAGAAGGCGAACCAGTTTCCCAACGGTATGTACTGTGATATTCTAATAAACCACATGATGACGTCACCATGAGTCTAAACCTCTCCAGCTGTCATAAATCGTCATATTTCCCAAAGCCCCTCCCCCTCGAGTGATGGCGTAATGTGTGAACGATCCCTTACAATGCGTGCTTACGAGGGCCTTCCGTTATTGAAGACAGTCTGCTCTCGTCAACATGCATTTTTTTATCTCTGATGGTAAGCAGTTGAATATGACAGTTTTAGTGCTAAATATCAAACCTAGATATTGGAGGGTCTAAGATGTCATAAGGTGTTGGCTTCTAATCACGATTTTCGATCACAATTGTCCAATTGAACCTAGAAAACGGCATAATATTGAACTGGTCGAAGACGCTCTATCTTTCACAGATTTTTGCCACAAAGCTTTATTTTGGATCTCAGAGCAGGATTCGAATTTTACAACACAACCTGAAAGGCATTGTGGACCGTTTTTCTAACTTTGCCTAATTGTAGATTTTGAAATAAGGAGCAGAAAGTTGTTAGCAATTTTTTTCTATTTAATTTGATGTGAAATGCCGCTAACATTTTGGTTTTGTTTCAAGTTTCAAAAATATGTCCGTATAATTAACCTTGGAATGCAACTATAAAAGATGCCTGGATTCAATAACTGAGGCCAAATTACGATATGTATTCTACTCGCAAAACTTAAAAATTGGACCTTTTTATTTTTGATATCTGAGTTCGAAGCCTTTTCAAGAGTCGATAATTACTCAATTACACCTCAGACACGCTACATAAAAAATCGTCAGAATTTTATCTGTGGAATGCTTCTCCGAAAAATCACGATACATGTATGTAAGAAAACGAGTAACCTGACTAAAAAATAAGGGATAATTTCATGCACTTAATACTGTAATCGCTAAAAATTTGAAAAATATGTTCCATACTATTTTATGACTTGGTCACTGGGTGACTAAGGTATGCAGTTTATCTTAACCCTTTCATTTTCTTCGTTACAGGTAGCGTTCTTTTAAGAAAGGTATCATGACAAATTAGACTAAAATCTAATTTGTCAGGATACCGTTGGTGGATTAGTTCCTCGTCGTAGGTCAACGTTTGTCTGCAGACGGAACTAACAGCGATGTGAGACTAGTTGCTGATGGTTTACTTGACTTCTTTTCTAAACACAATAACTGATGCAAGATGGAGTTATGCTAAATTACAAATAGTGACGATACGAATGCCTTTGTAGGTGTCCCCGTACTTGTTTTGTAATTGAGTTTCGTTGAATTTTAGAGGGTGTAATAAATCGCCGGAGTGTCTCGGTTTCATATATTAATTTCAGCGCAACCGCTTCGTCTGCTATTGTATAGTCATATAAAGTGCCTTGCACTTCACACTTCCAAACGCACTGCGATTGTTACGTGTAGCACTAGCCTAAGGTCTTTTAATAACTATATTCACCCTTAAACACAATATTTGTACATTATATGTACAATTAATCGAAACAAGTTTTTGACAGCAAATTCCAGTTGCATGCTAAGAATCTCGTCCTCACGTGAGCCTTTCTCATAAGATGCATTATTAAAGGTGCTAAAGATCAAATTTGATCAATTTTTGAATCCCTAATTTTTCAGTGCCGGTGTGACGTGGTGTGTCAACATGTCACCATGTGTTGTTTTAGAGACTTCTTCTAGCTTTTCATTGGTCTTCCTCGCCCTGGTCGTTTTCACCATACGTGTGGTGTTAATTCGCTTGATGGAGCCTGCCCTGCTGATCAGCGTAGTAAGAGTCTGTTGTACTATTATAGTGTGCGTGATGTGAAGAGTCTTCACTCTACGCACTCTTTGCTTAGCAGGAATAACTGACATCGAATCGTGACGTTTCAGGTTGGCGAAACACCTCTGCTTAATTTGAGAATTACGAGTGGATAGATACTTTTTAAATGACTTCTTCCTTGATGAGATACGAGACTGTCTGCAAACAACTGGATCGCACCGTCATCCCACATCCTGGAAGCCCAAGAACGTCAGCATATAGTCAACAACCCGTTCTGTCACTTCTACTGCTCTGTCCGTCATTTCTTCCGTGTACACGTCAGCTGGTATCACGTGGTTGTCACCTTGCTTGGCGGGATCGCTTGCCAACAGTGGATCAACTTTCAAGTTATTAAGCTCAGTAATGTCACCTTCAAGTTCAACGGGTAAACTTTTCAACTGCTTAATAGCTCCAGCAAGCAGTGATAACTGCTTGCATCTTTCCAACTCTGAAGAAAGCCGCTGATGACAAACTATTGCGGCTATCAACACCTTGCGCACCACCTCGTGGCAGGCGCGTACCGCCCACTCAAAGCCGCCATTCTCCTGCAAGATCTGAGCACATGCCATGTCTTTCATGCACTGTCTCACCCAACGTTCAGCTTTCTTTCTACGCTCTTCCTGTTCCCTTGTTAAAGCAGCTTTTTTCGCTTCTTCTTCTTCTGCGATTTCCTCAGGAGATTTTTCTGTAAAAAGTTCTAAAAGGTATTACCCTGAATATCGCCAGGAGGTGGTAAGAAACCATACTCAAGCTCAGACTAGCATTTCCCATCGGACTCCACAAAAAGACAAACATTTTTGTCAACTTGACTCCGATTTGAATGATTTCTAATATTTCATTTTTATTACAAATGTGAATGTAAGTTCGAAGACTGAATTTTGGGCCACGATAAACTCTAAAGTCACCAAAAACGAGATTTCTTATGCCAAATTTAGTTACAACAAAATAAGTACAAGTTGGCAATCTTGTACAAAAATAGACTGATTTATTATTCAGAGAAAATGATGGAGGTATTTATTTTACTGGTGTGTTTTAAACAAGAACATTAGCCAGAGGCCAGTTGGTGAAGGGCGAGTTAAACAACAAATAAATGAAAACAAACAAGTACAAAAATAAACAAATACATCCATCTTGGGAGAATATAATGAAGTGATCAGGATGACGTATTAGCTACATGTACCTTGTAGCTCTATGGCCTCCACCTCCCCTTCCCATTCATACACACACTCTTCAGTTTCTTCTTCTTCTTCTTCTTTCGAAGCTAAGTATTTGCGTTCCAGTCGCTCGAACTCGACAGTTAAATGTTGAAAGACCTTTAAAGCAACAATTCCAAGATACACCAAGCTAACCATAGTACAATGACCGTCCCATGCAAAACATTCGTATGATTTTGTGTTCAGTAATGGACTGCTATTACAAAGGCCTACTATACAACATACAGTTGGAAAAGTATTACAGAAGGTGACGATTAATCACACCAGGAATGTTTCAGCTGTGAATAAATAACACCAACTGAACGTCACGATCGGAAATGGTGTCAGAAAACATGTAATTTTAGATACGCCTGTTTGCCAGGTATAGGCAACTTTATGAGTTACACTTTCAATTCTGATTGTAGTACTGCTTCTTCCTACTTACGTCCTTGGCCATTTCAGCGTTTTCATGTTTATCTGGATGCCACTTTAAGAACAGTCTTTTCTTCAGTTTTTCCCGTTCGTGTTCACGGTTTGGGTCAGCGTAAACTTCCTCAATGAGGCGGGTCACGACGTGTTTGGCTTCTTCAGTTGCAGCGCTCCCTGACGACGAATGGAGAACAGGCCCAGTGTCATGAGCAGGCAACACCTGTAAATAGAAGACATCATTTTGTGGATCTTCATTTTTATAAAGGCTGCACAAGAATGGAACGCCTTGCCAGATGTGATAAGTGGCTTCAAACGTGACCTCATAAAGTTCCTCAGTGTAATTTGGCAACTGTGGTAGTCCCCTCTCATTTTCATTTTATTTGTTCTAGTTAAAATTTTAATCTTGTAAATAGATTGAATCATATTAGCACTTGCTAAGCATGTTTTGTATATTCATAATGTATTCTCGTTAAACAGAGTATAAAATAATAATAATAATAATAATAATAATAATAATAATAATAATAATAATAATAATAATTTAGTCACATTACCCTGAATACTGTACTGGTGATCCCGAAAAAGCTCCACCAAGAGAAAGTCCCCACAGAGCCTGTTTCGGGATCGTTTTGCATGACTACTACAGATCAAATGTACAGTCAGTTTTCGAATATTTAACCTAAGAATGGCCATTAAAGATATTCTTTCCCCTGCAGTTTAGTTAGGAACTTCATCAAACAGATTTTAATGCAAGTTAGTTCAGTAGGCACTTAAACCCAAATAATGACCATTCAACAGAATTAAAGTGGCAACTGACTAATGCATCATGGGTATTTATTCAACTGCCACTATATGTAATGAAGTTTCCACGGAAACTCGCCCACTTTTCAAAAAATTAAAAAATACAAAAAAATACGACAAAACCAGAGTTGAAAATTAGGAAATTACATATTTTAGTGATATCTTTTGCTTGATGAAATTCACCCTCAGTATATTTAAGTTAAAAATTTTCAAAGATCTCGTGGCTGGACTTTTTTCAGAAGCAAAACTGACTACAAAAAGAACCAGAGTTGCTATTTCTATCCCATGGCCACTTAAAGCGCAGCGGTCGCTATACATGTTTCAGAAAGAGGCCCCTGGGAGCTTTTTGGGCGCAAAAACTACCGTTTCAAAGAGTCGAGTTGAGGGCATTGTGAAGTCATGGTGAATGGAGTAGTTTCGTAAAAAGATTTAAAGGAGGGAACTATGACAAGTCCTACATCTGACAAGGAATCCGATCTTATAAAAGGGTCCCACCTAACATGGACCTGCGCCTAAAAGTGGTTCCATTCTGACTAGCTGTGGATTATTTCTAATTTTTAGTTCTTTTTGCTCTATTTTAAGATGTTGTCATTTTGAAAGGAAGTGTCACGCCTGTCCCCTACAAATTCTGCGCTGCAGTAGGTACTGAAAGACGAGTTGGCAGACACTATGCCCCATCCCAGAATTTAAGCGAGAATATTTTTTCACACTTTGACACAACACGCCCGTTTACAAAGTACTGCATTATTGTTTCTATCTAGAGATATGCATCCAGCCACCTGTGAAAATACCAACCTTTTTATTTTCGTCTATGCTGTGACGTTTGACCTCCCTGCACAGGTCAAGAGACTGCACTGTGATTGGATACCCAAGACCGACGTCAATGTCATACTCTCGAAACATATCTGGTCCATCATCGGCATTTTTTGTCCGTTCAACTGCCTCTCGTACAATTCTTGCGAAAACAAGCTGCGGTTCTCCACCGCTCGCGGACGGCTTCAGGTAGCCAACATATTCCTTGGGAGTGAATCTTACATCCGGGTTATAGCTGAATAAGGACTGTTCCTGATCAGGGACGCTACTTCCCGGCTTAGGGGCCGACATGTCATCTTGTTTGGTTGATAGCCCTGAAAGCGCACACAGAATCACTTTGAAAAATGGGAGACTGAATTGTAGAAAACGATTCGACTAACTTTAGAACAAAATGTTCAATCTCATTAATTCCGTTGGATTACTTTAATGGACTTTAAAACTGAACTGTCAACGAGAATCAGTTATGCATTCGAACAAAAATTTAATTCAAAACACAGCGCCTGAAACTGTAACAAACGTGGTTTTCACTAACTAGAGAAATAAAATAAAAGTTCTGCTGGTGCAAATCATTCTTTGTGATTTTGGAAAAATTTGGGAACTTGGTACTCATAACAACTACCAATTTGTGCGAAGTACGTCCGACACGCTTACCTTCTTCAATCAACATGTTCTCGATTTCATCGTCATTTTGACATCTGATGAGACGAACAAGAAGACCACTATCCACGAAAAACTCTTTACTGAAGCAGATGACAGCTTTGAGGGAAGAAGCCACCTTCGACACTTGTTCGTGAGTTCCAGGATACTGATCGGCGTGTTTCACCAAAAGCTTACACACGGACAGTGTGTTGGTAAGAAACACGCATTCGTCTTTCTCTGTATCGTCTATAATTCTGCCGTTTTCCGTTAAATATGTCCTCATTTCATCACAACATTCAAAGTCTAAAATTTTCAGCCTGTCAAGTTCTTCCTTGAATTGAATTCTTTCACACTCAGGAACCCTGGCTATAGACCATAATGCATCGTAAAACTTCTTAGCCTTAATTCTCTGCCTAAATGTCCGAATGAAGTCACAAGCAGCACCATGAGCACACTTTTCGTCAATTCGTATTTCTTGCGAAACAATGTGGGACAGACATTTCGGCCTGACTTCAAGAGGAAGGAAAGATAAGTACTCAGAGGCAGACCTGGAGAGATTGCAGCTCGAAATAGAACACATGTAGTCATAATGTCTCTCGCGTACGACCTTAGCGATGAGTTCGTTGTCATTGGCTACTAACTCTTGGGCTAAACACAAGATAGCTTTGTCTGACGGTAGATACAGTGGTCGCATTGTAAAGGTGGGAGCAGAGTCTTGTTGCAGTGAAGTAAAGAGTCCGTACACTGCCATACTTGCAGTCAGTTTTTGATTTGCTTGAAGAGGACAGTTGCCAATTTCTTGACGAAGTCGGTAAAGGATCTCCCCATAAACATCGGGTGTTGGCTTAGTGTGGCAACCTATTCGTTTCAACAGGTCGTCGTATTTCCCCAAGTCAGAAGGTCTTTGATAAACATACGGTTGAAGAAAATCAACATCAATGTCTTTAGGAAACTTTAAAACAATCTGCTTCGATGCCACAAGAACTTTACCTCCCTTTAAAGGTATGCATCTACAAGTAGCTTTGGACAGCTCCCTCAAACCTCCACAGTCTCGACAGCCCTTCTTGTTGCACTGGCAGGCTGGTTTAAGGTAGTCGAACACGTAGTACATGATCTTCTTAAAGGCCGTGAAAGCAGAATCAGGCAGGTGCTCGTTTATTGCACTGCAGAGGGTTACACAGTGTAAACAAACATCTTCTACTTGAGGTCGTTCTTGGATTTCTAATAAATCGTATTTATTTTCAGGCAGACTTAACCATTTCGGCAAAGAGGAAACTCTGCTCCAAGCGAGAATGGATGAACGATACAGATGACGATCTTTCATGTTTTCGTACAGTACTGACCCTCGGAGACATATTCGGTCCTCAAGTGGAACTTTTGGTAGACATATATTCACCATGTCGTCATCGACTTCAATTGGTGTTTGTGGTATGAATTTTATGTCACTTAATTGTTTCCATTCATCATCAACGAGATCAGACTTGGTCGCAATTTCCAGCAACATTTTAACGTCGTTATCATAATTCTCACGGTCGTCAGATTCGGCAAGCTTCACTGCACATTGCAGTATCTCTTCATTCGTAAGATTATTCTTTAATCCGGCTGAAGTTAGCATAGACATCCATTCATCAGAAGTGAACACTTCAGGGAGTGAACGATGTGTGCCCAGCACCGCAATGATCGTCATGTCGGGTTTGTAAAAGTGACATACTGGATAGAAACTCCCTTCAAATGAAATGAGCGCCGATTCCGACAGTTGCATCCAAAACTGTTCTCTCAGCTCGTCGGTTCCAAATGTTGGCAACAGGGGTATAAGTGTGTCTCTTAAGCTCAGCAGGTGCGCCATTCTAAGTTCATCGTCAAATTTGTCAAAGTTAGGGAAAATATTGCGAAAATAGACGTCTATCGCGTTTTCTCTAGACAATCCAAGTTCCTCGTAAAGAACTTTGTAAGATGACTTTTCTTTTAATAGAACACAGTCACTTCGCTCCATCCAAGTTGATATGCCTCGCGTAGGAATACAATTGTCAAGAACTGCAACATGCTTATCGGAAGGTAGATTTGTGTACGTGTCTTCGACTGTCTCGAACAGTGGTAACTTCTTCAAAGTCTCGCGTAGTTCCTCATCTTTTACCACACCAACGTCCATGTTTATGTATTGCAAAAGCAATTCACACTCTTCACCAGTAAGATCAATTCTATTAACGCCATTTTTAGAAACACTATGCAGGAAATCTTCTGGCAACATGGCGTCCAAAACAAACGAGTGAATGCACAGTCCAATTTCTTGGTCTGTTGCAAAAGCAGAAGACATCAAACTGAAATCTACAGTTGGCAAGTCTAATTTTGCAATAATTGCTCGGATTGCGCTATTTACCTTTGCAGTATTCAACAGCGATTTTCCGTCACGAAGGGTTACATACTCTCCTCGACTAGATGGGAGCAAGGGCAAAGGACGAAACGGCAACAGGAGCTGGCTAGGTTCTGAGAGACCAAGTGACACTTCGGTCTTGATGAAAGACCAGAACAATGAGGCCCACTCGCCCGTTTTCATAAACGGCATGTCGCCTTCAAGGAAACTGGCCAGGTCAACAGCAAGGAGGTTTTTGACAGGAAGCAGAACTTGCGTGTTTGGTGGAATTGTGAAGAGATTGCAAAGATCCTTGTGTAAAATACGGTCAGGGTTGTTGGGCAAGAGATCAGGAAACCTTGTTGTAACGAACACAGGTTTAGATATGCTAAAGACACGTAACGTGCCATCTGATGTTAGGCACAAAGGAACGCCATCAAGAGCTAAGTACTGACTCGAAGAGGCGTTTTCACCCAAGCAGTACTTTAAAATCAGTGCCACCCGGGCAGGAGACTCAAAAGGTGTTTGGCTGACGTCTTCAGGCAACTTCATAACACTTGCCAACATTTTCAGGCGCGTGATGACAACGCTGGGACTTATGACCTGAACATCTTTAATTCCGCTATTTTGCAATTTCCAGGAAATGTCCTGATATCGGCAGACCTTATAACCAAGTTTTGTGAGCGTATTCTCTATTTCGACATTGGGCTTTTGTGAAACGAATAACACGTCCGAAATATCTGAAAACACGAGACCATCGTCAGGTAATGTAATTGGAATTACAGAAAATTTACCATGAACTAAATGATTGTACAAACCCGATACCAAATCGCTAAAGAACACATCTTTCGTTTTGGAAATCTCTGGAAGAACGGACACGAGCAAAGATACGTTGGAAGGGGACAGTCTATTCGTCAGCTCTCTCAGGAAATTGCAGTACGCAGGTACAAGCACGCATTCTCGCAACAGACTGTTCCATTGGCCAAAGGCAGTTGAGGACCAAATTGTTCGTCGAGATGAGTGAATAGCAAAGTGGCCATTGACGTGTACAGGAAGGCCAGTGGGAATAGGTAACTGAAGGAAAGAATAGACGACTCCTCTAAAGGTTGAAAAGTTTTCGTGTCTACTAGCTATACCGCCAACAGGAAGAAATCTTTTAGATCCCTCTTTAAAGTATACCTTTAAAAAATCCAAGTCAGTAGCTGAAGGAGATTTTTGGAATCCAAACGATTGACTAACAAGCCATTTGAACGAACTATACTCATCTCTAGTTACTAAGTCGTAAAATAGAGAGAATCTTTGAATGTCTTCGACCGGTATCTTTCCTTCAATAAATAACCGCATCTCCTGGGAAACGCGGCGGAAAGCAGATTTTAGTTCATTCTTCTGTTGCTCATTGATGTGACGAGAAACTACACACATATCTTCCATTTGACCGTTCTTCTTAATGCATGAAACGCTTATCTTCTCGATATTTTTTGTAAACAAAATTGCGTCATGCATGAACATACGAAAGTCCGTCGACTGAAGATGATATTGTATTTGATCAATTTCTTTATCACCGTAACCAAGTTTGCAAATACTAGAAACGTTGTCTTTGTGGCGAAGAGGCAAACGAAACATAGTAGCGTCTTCGTTCGAGAAAAACTGTGGTAAAAATCCATCCATAAAATCTTCCCAGGTTTCTCTAAAACTAGGATCTGCGATAAGATCAACATGACCACCAGGTCGTTCGTCATTGGCTCCAGGGATATAGGTCATGTGAGGGTCAAACATACAGACATCCCTATTACCTGACAACAAGATTGGACAATCTGTCAGTTGGTAGACAACATTGAAACCAATGCCGAACTGGCCTGTTTTGTCAGGATTAGTTCCCTTGCTACCAACACCCAGTTTCTGAATGGCTGAAATATCGTCTTGAGAGAAAGGTTTGTTATTGTAAATGCAGAATGCGGGCCCTTGTAGTGGTCTCCACTCTGGCCACACCGATTCTTCAGAGAGAGTGCGCTTGTCGAGAATAAAATGCAATTCTGTTGCGCTAGAATCGTCAGCATTTTGTACAAGTTCTTTGACTATCTCGTCGACACCAAACCCTCGCACTTCTCCAACGTATTGGGTGATGATATTTCGAATGCGGACCACAGCCGGCTCATGCTGGCCAAATCGGTTGAATCTCGGCAAATCATTATTCTGGAAAATATAGAAATCATCATCATCTTTTAAAATGACTGTAAACCGGCCTTCCGTCATAAAACTAATTTTTATTCTAGTTGGTTACGAAATTGGTTTCGAATTGTTCCTTAGTTATTATAGAAGTGATTTCGTGGCTTGAAATATCATATAGTTCCCAGTTGCTTGGCACCAGGCTCTACAAGCCGACTTGTCATGGTGGGTCGTTTAATGAGCCGAGCATGGTCTCAAGCAATAGCGAACTGAGAGCTGTTTTCAAGCCCAGATGCTCGTTCTAGCCCCACTTAGAAACAAGACTAGAACAGTTGTCCATCGGGAAGTGTTGACTAAATTAAAACTTAGTTTCTTTGACGAAACGCGAGTTTGTAACCGTTATAATGTCGCATGCGTTTGCTTGAAAACAATTGAAATTATTTACTGTTTACAGACAGTTGAAAGTAATAATAAAAATTTCTTTTGCAGACTATATGTATATGACTATGGTATTATCTCGAATAAATACATTAATAAGGGGTCTCCTTGAACCCATTAGAAATACGCACGTTCCTTGAATGGAAACCCACGCTAACGTTTGGCACAGTTGAACAAATAAAGAGATATTGAGAAACCCCAGTGACTGAAAAAAATGAGCCGACTCCCTTTTAACATGTAACCTCCTATAAAAATAATCTAATTGAGCATTGTAAAAATCTCCAAAGCTTTTATTAGAGTACGTGAAAACAACGCACAGAAGGAATCAGCTCGAACTCACCCCTTCTGTTGATGTGCCATTTTTGCTGATTTGCCCATTTTCCACGGGTCTTTCCATGTTACCTAGAACAACATTAACATGAAACAACATAACATAACGACAAAAACAACGTATACGACTGCTTCAGGTCTACAGATGCCCTTTTCCCGCTGAGCTACTCCTGTGCACTGCATTAAGAGAAAAAATAACATAACTCCATATGGATTGGTTTGCATTTAGACCAGTTACCAAGGTAATACTGGTTTTAACTGGTTCCTTACTCAAATCAGAGGAGCTTACTGGGCTTGGAAACAACTGAAATTCGTTATAATTGTTTGAGACTGAGTTGGACACACAATATGGTCCGCATGGTCTTGACCATTACTACTGCCCAACACAGAATTCCTTTCTAACATGAGTGAGGAAATTTTTGACATTTTGTCGATAACTTATACTGCAATAAATCGCCACATTTTGCTTTTTGCACACGACGTTTCCATGTGCTGGCATTTGATCAAGTCTTCAAACAGTGTAGCTTCAGGAGAGACGGTCGGATGGGAGTATGTGCCAACGGGCAGATACATTGCATAAATTTACCGTGAGTGTGTATAATGTCAAGGCTATAGGTCAGACTCACAGCTATGTTGGTCCAAATATAACTCATCTGTAGTCGACATCGATTTGCACAACTGACATTCACAAAAATATACCGTTCATCCCAGTTATTTCTTAACCATGGCTATACTACTGAACATGTTTTTCCAATATTTCCCATACAACATTTGCACGACGTCAAATGACATGTGTAACTTATAAACAAATCTACTAAAAACACGGTATACATTTTTGACATGTTCGCGTGTTCAAATGCAATTCAGAGAAATAATAATGACAATTAGCCTTATCTAGTTATCTGTTAATCTAATTCCTTTTTAATTACTGTATGTAAGTCAATGATATCAATATTGTCTTACGTTTATGCTAAAATATTAATGAGTAGAATTCGTGCTCCGTCCTCAAACTTGTTTTGTCTTAGTCTTAAAGAGAATTTATCGGTAATGGGTTTTACGGCCGAAAATGCATTTTTGGGATTCTCTTGGATGAGGTATGATAGTCTTCTTGAAGTTGTTAGCTTTGACCAGACCTATAAAACAATAAAATTCGTTGTTGTTTTCATTTATTACGAATCGCCAATTCTCGCCGTTGTCCGTCAGACATTCGCTCGAGTCAAGAGCGGTGACATAACCAGTTAATTACGCTTGAAAAACTTTGACACTTATCAAGTGGGGTTTAGTCCTACCATGGAGCTTTGGACTGCGACCGCGAAAGTTACGCTTTGAGGCTGATTTCAGGTTATCACTTTTCTCGCTGATAATGAACGGGTCTCAGTTAAGACAAAAATATAAAACAAGCCCCTGGAATTTTTAGCAATAAAAGCACCCAAATGTAATGACACATAACGCGATACTTTGGATGGGCTTCACGATTAGACTAGGTCTAGTCATCAAAGAATGTCGAACGGTCATAATTGTTATGATTACTGTGATAATTGCTGTAATTATAAGTAGTTTTGAGGTGCTTACAAACGTCCGTTCAGTTCCACTTAGTTTTTAAATGCCCTAAATCCACAAAAGTATTTTCAAAATTCTAGATGAGAGCATGTGTGAAAAGTGACGTTTTAGTGCCCTGAACATCGATCATGTTCCAGTTTTGTCACTTCTAGAAATACTTAAGGAAATGTGTCAGATTTATTGTAAAACAACGGATATCTGTCATCAAAATCGTTGGTCATAGTAGTATACAAAATTTTAAAGCAAACGTAACAAGGAAGAAATTTATTGAGAAAACACGACATTTCGTTTGGAAATGTTACTGAATAAAACCCAGCCGAGATTCAACAGTGAGTATTGGTTTCATAAATTTTAATGTCTATTGCGTTCAGACGACTTCTTTTTGTTTGCAGAGACTGTTATAATGGTGAAAAGATTGAGAATAGTCTAAAGAATTCTTCCCAAATGTGGAGGTTACATGTCAACAATGGTAAAACCAAGATGGTTATTTTCAGCAGTAGTGGATAGTTAAAACAGGATGAAAGTTGGTCAATTTTTGGCCAAAGCAGTCCCAAATTATTGTTATTCAGGAACTTGTTTTCTACCCAATGTGTTTGGACAACAGCTCATAAAAATCTTGCATACAAGGCATATCAAGCATTAATTGTCTAGTTTCCCGTACATGCAAATTGAAATGCGATTGACTTTTTTACTCAAAGGTGTTACCAATCCTCAAGTCATACTAGTCGTGAAATTTGGGGATTGCACTATGCTCCTAACAGCGCATGATAGTTTTTCGAAACTTCCGTTAGGTCTTGGACTTAGTGCATCAAACTTCACAGCTGGCGGAGAGCTTGGTCGGAGATATGGTCTTCTAGATACGTCAGAATAATCAAGAATTATGTGAACGCTCAGGACGGCACATATCTTAAAATTAGTTATAATTTTCAATTTCAGTTTGCATACAAGAAAAAGCTTGTTGAGGACAAGATGTTAAGAATTTATCAGGTTTTGGTTCTGCGTTGGTTAAATCAAGGTGTAGTAAATGAATTGTCTTTTGTAAATGAGTTCTGAAAGAGGTGTTATGGTTTGGACCAGCAAAGCTGGTATTCATACTTGTCAAACAAGCCAAGTATTTATGTGTAAGTCATATTTAAAGGGATATTATAAACTAGAACAATCATTTTCTGGAACCAGCTTCTAAGCGAGGATTCAATACTGCAACCCCTGCGCTCGCAGACGGTGGCCCTAGCAAGAAAAGAACTTGCTAGCGATCTCACTTTGGATATAGTTAGTGGCGCCTGGGTTTTTAAACAGTAACAATTATTAACTGTGAAGTTGTATAACTTCTTGTACTCATAGAATTCTATCTGTACTTGAATGACGAAGCTTGGTGCAAACCAATGCGACAACTGACTTGCAACGTGTTTTACAAATTGACCTTTTTGTGGTGGGAAATTTGTGGAATATCTAAAATGGATTTTGAGACGCCGGTCAACCAATATGAGTAAACCCAACCAATCAAAGCAGAGACGTACAACTACATTTATAGCCAACAGATAGCGAGGAGCATGTATATATCCCACAATTTTCTAAAAGGTAGCTGGAAACTATTGACTCACAGACTTTAAATGGCATACACTGAGTTAAAGAATATGCACCGATTCAGTTGTCTCTGTAATAGAAAGTTGGAGTTGTATGGAGCATCAGGTGGCACTGAATTGTTTTTTGACCCACGTTTTGACCCAACGGTTGAATTTACAGGAACTGTCCAAAAGTTGGCGGCTGTTGGGTTGACAGAACATTTTTTTCAAGTTTTGTGATGCATGTGAATGATAAAAATAGCATTTCGCTTGAGTTTTGCGTCTGTTCGGAATTAAAGATTGCCAGTTGTTGACCCCTAGACCAATTGGACAGTCGTGGTTTTCTTAAACCTTTAGTAGGAAATTCAGATACCCTTCAGACATTTTGGGTTTGTAAAAAATTTGGCCGATTTCTGAAATTTGGAGAGTTTTGGCAGTCTGAATATGCTGTCTCTCAGTTTGAAGCAATTGCATGTGAATGGTGTCTTTGGTGTGAAATTCGCTGGTTTGTATTTTGTTTGTTTTTTAAGGAGTCGACTGCACTTGCGGTAGTCCAAAATGATGAAAGCAGTGACTTTGAAATGAGTTTCCATATATTTTGTGCAAGGTTTTTGAAGTCTTTGGCCCAGTGTACTGTTCATTGTTTCAAGATTTGCCCTCCCTGTGGATCAAACTGTCGGAGCTGCCAAGAAGACCTGCTTTTTCAAGCCCAAAACATCAAAATTGTTGAGTGTCACCTTATGCGGGGATTTGTCACGGAAATGATGACAACAGATAGTTTTGTAATTACATTCAGAGGTCGCGACATTATGACAGAATGTTTTTTTATCATCATGAAGATTCTTATATTGACACTGGGGGAAGGCCCGGTAACTTTAAAGAATTACTAAGGTTATAAAGAGGTGAAAAATACAGTTTCACATATATATGCTTCAGTACGATTACCACCTACATTCTTAAAAAGGAGTAATTTTAAAGAATTCACAACGATATACAGAGCAGAAAATAGAGTTTTCGTAAGTCACTTCAAGGTAAGCGCCAGGATAACATCGGAGTTAGTGTAACACCAGGGTTATACGAGGTGTTAAACTATGAGTTACATTCACCACTCTTGATGTTACACTGGTTAGTACAGAGATAATTTTAGGAGCGCGCCCGCGTCACTCTTGGCGCAAAAATAATTTCATTGCCGCATTGCGATTGCTGAACTTTAGTCAACGGGCCATTAAAATTGGAAGCGAAAAAGGGTGAAAATAGCACGGCCAATAGATCTTGCAAACTGGTCCATAGACTTCAGGTGTGCGGGTCAATTCACCCATAGCTACGTTTTTTTTTTTCTAAAATGATCTCTGTTAATGTAATACTGGATCACAAACGGACGCAGGAGTGCTACATACATCCTTTGTCACCCTAGTAGAATTCAGTAACGCTGCTAGGACCTACGGCAAGGACTTCGCTAAAAAGCAAGACTTCGCAAGATTATGCGAGATATTGCCGTGTATTATAAATGAGAACATATGAGTTTAACTATTTTTTTCTAGTCGCAAGACAGCTACCGAACTCTACACCGATGTTATACTACCACCTACAGTATTCCACCTGGTATGTCCTTTCGACTGTTAAAAATGCCGGCTCGAGCGAGTTGTCCGAGTGAAAATGTTGCAAAATGACGGGATGTAACGCACTTCCATTCAGTAATGATCCTACTATAACGCCACACGAACTCGAACTGCTCCGTTTTTAACACCTAGGGCAAAAAACTGTTGACAAGAAATTAATGTCATAGGCTATTAGAGGCGTACGCCATACTGCAGAAAGACAAATCGCTATTTTTGTCCGCTCTATTTAGTGTTTCACTAATGATTCACCGGGGTTACACCAGCGTTGCATTACAGCCTTTTCATCAAGTCCATTTCAAGCTTGGTGTTCCTGTAAGACTCCCATGATAAGGGTATTGGGGTAAAACGGAGATATGAAATAAACATCGATACATTATCACCCCAACACCAAACTTGAGTTAACCCAATATACGCCGAATACTGTTTTTTAAACAAATCTCCATCAAAGGTAACCAACATTTTCTAACTGGGACCAATACCAGTGTTTGCCTGTGGCGCAGTGTTTCAATGAGTGACCATTTTCACTATAGACATCAGATATGTTAATATTACCTGTCTGCTTTCAACGCTATATTATTCAAATGTGCATTTACGCCTCTTTCAATAAACGATAAAAGGCCGGTTTTGTCATGCTTCAAGGCTTTCCTTAGCTAAACATTTGTATTAGATCGAGAAAAAACATGAATTCGCAGGGGTGCCTCGATGTGTACCGCTGTTGAAGGTACTTAACCGGACAAAACGTGATTTGCAAAGAAACACCAAGTAAAAAACAAACGCGACCAGTTTAACAAGTTTATAGTACTCAAGTGTCTGTAGTCCAAGCCAGACAGCGTGAAGCAAGGTTAATTCATAAATTACACTATGCTTGCGTTTTGTCTACAGGATCATTATAATATTAACGATCAATAACTAAAGCTCATGGGTGAAGGCCTATAGGCGTCTTGAAATCTGAGACAGCCATGACAATTTCTTACCCAGCACGCCTATAAATAACCACGATGTGCCGGCCGGCTCGATGTACGTCTTGAAAAGGGTTTAGTAAAGTATGTACTGCTTGAAAAGCACTACAATTTCTGGATTGCAAAGGAGCCGACCGCTTGTCATCGGGCTTGTATTGTAAACTGTGCGTGTGTATCTGGTACTTGTAACCATGCCGATGAATATGCTCAAACGGTCTATCAGGATAACGTGGTGTAAACCATTCTTTGCAGATCGAGATCTTTTAACACTCACCTTTCAATTCGCCGGTCCGATGTTCATCCTGCCCTGCCTCATCGGATCAAGACATACCGTCTACTGCCAACGCCTGAGAGAACCTGACACTGTGACCTCACGCCTGCGCCGTGTGGTTGCTCATTACAGAGAACACTGAGTCATCAGCCAGAGTCAACATTCCTCGTGGAAAGGTCGATTGTAAGAACTACAAAAACAGCAAAAATAGAACGATGTCGACTCACCTGACAAGCACTTACCGCACGAACATAGTCACAGAAGATTCAGATGAAAATATGGATAATAATTGTTGTGTTTTGGCTTTAGATATGCCACAAGGGCCGTCACCCGGCATCGGATGAATGCCCTGTTCTCTCGCGGAACATGTTTTGGCCACTTTGCTGGAATTTTGTCGAGTTTTGCCCTTATAGTTAGTCACGATTTGGCAGATGGAGCTGAGATACCGAAAAACCCATTAAAAATTTTTACAAATTTTGCCAGATTAATTCCCTTTTCTCTCAGTTTGACTTCCAAGTTTTCACTGCAGTTATTTACCCATCATTGCACTTACGCACATCTCATTGACTTCCGTTGGTGTCCCTCTGTGGTCTGGGCAAGTTGTAAACCCTATGCATCAATTTGTTATGGCAAAAATATTTCTTAGTCACTCCTGGGTATACTCATGTCAATAATTCGAGTCTACAGTACATCAGTTCAGTGAACTCGTCTATTGACAATAGAACCAGACGTCTGTAACGAGATCGCGCTCTTCCCATTTAGTCAGAGCCGGATTACTTGTTTACTGACTATTTTTAACTGACATGTCTCGCCGAATGTCAGTGAAGGCTGAAAATCGAACTGAAATAAAAACAGTGATTTTCAAAGCAAAATCTGGTGCCAAGAATAAGTCTCAGTCATCGAAATTATTAAGACTAAGAAACTGTTAACGTGAACTCTGTGCAGCCTCAGCCGATTTCACCTTAGTAAATCGGCAATGCTGAAACTCGCGCCTTCGACCAATTAAATCAACTTTTGATTTAGTCACACTTACCGTTATGAAATTAGTCTCAAATTGTTCCGTGGTCAAATGAGATTTCAGATTATCGAAAGAACTGACAATTTGTTATGACTGCTCGCTTGTGAGGAAACTAGGTTCATTCAACCGCATTTCGCCCAAACCATCCGTAATACCTCCCTACTTTCGTATAACCTCAAATTTGTGCTTGGAGATGAACACTGCTCATTATGCGGATCTCACTGAGTCACATTGGAAATATGGCAGTATTCACCAGCAGCTAAAAACTATGGTTCCTATAGGCATTAGGCATTAAGTACAGCGTCCAAAAAAGATTGCGCCTATAGCTCAAAACATTCGTTCTTGACCTCGGGTTCTGCACTCAGGTAGGCGGACCCGGTTAACAAGAGGTTGGACTTCTCACATATGATCGGCGTGTGTAACACTTATAGCTCACTCAAATGTTCAATATTATTCATGGTCATAATTCATTAGATAATTTTCAGTACAATAGAGATACACATTTTCATTGAATAGGCAGAAGCTCAAGTCCGCTTGTAATTCGTCGTGTAAAATATTTTAAGCAATTAACATCTTTTAAATACACTGTCACAAGGGGCGGATCCAGGATTTTGAGTTAGGGGGACCAGGGCACAAGAATAACCACAATTTCGCCACATGTGCGCCCAACCTAAAATGGAGGGATGGGGTCTCGAAATTTTGGGTTTGTGGACCTCATTACTAAAAAAAGGTAAACGGGGTTTCTTCGAGGCCTGTGCATTGTGCATTCGCCCCCCGAACACCCTGGGAATGGGCGCGCGCATGTGCTACTCAGCAATTCGCACCCCGTACTTCCAAATGGTATCTGGGAGAATTTTAGGGGGGCATGGCCTCCGNCCCCCCCCCCCCCCAAATTCGCCACTGGTCACCACCCTTTGAAATATATCCACTAATATTGTCGGTGAACTTTTTAAAACCCTTTTATATTTCTGGTGAAATGGCGTTTGTTCTTACAACTCCGTATTGTTATATTCTTTCTTCCCATTGTATTTATTAAATATCCTTCACTACTGCTAACTGTATTTATGTTTTTATTTGTTTCTATATCCATTATTTGCGTATTTATTGTTATTTGTTTACTTTTATCAATTGATTTTTGTTCATACCTGTACATAATTATTATTCTCTTTATAATCATTGTTCTGTGTGCTTTTGTTTGTGTTCACGTCCTTTATTTTGTATCATTGTTGTTAATTTTGTGACCAACACGTAAATAAGTGTTTGACTTTGTGTGATCCTGGTTGACCACATTTTGTTTTTCCTTAGGAACTTGTATTACCATTTAATCTGCTTTATATATTTGTTATCACGCCTCATCTTTACGTGTATTGCGTACATGTATATAGCCTAATATAATCAGTCAGTCAGTCAGATAAACCGAGCTGAATAAGTCAATACAAGTTGGTAAACAAATGTCCATAACTACACGACGTTGTCGCCGAAACGTTTTGTCACGGAAAATGAGTACAACCAACACGTGACAAATGCAACAACAAATCCTAAATGACAGGACAAAAATACAGCACTGTTTTTCATGATAACAACAGTTTTTATCATCATCGCTATCAGAGTATGATTATTGTTATTGTTGTTATTGCACAGATAGCATGTCCTCAGTAGCTCAGTAGAAAGAGCATTAGATCGGTAATATAGAGACCTGTGAATCGGTTCCCAGTTGGGGTACGTTCCTGTTTATTTGTTTATGTGATTCACTATTAGCCTACATCAGCGTCTATATATTTGTTATCGTTGTTGTTATCATAATTGAAATCATTACTAATGAACTCGTGCAGATTGGGAGTCATCATATAGTTGACAACCGAATCTAATTGTTTCCGCAGTGTAATTTTGAGTGTTGGCATGAAAAATATTGTAGAACAGATCCACAGGGATTTTTTTTAAATTAACACTACTTATTAATTATCAAATAGATCGTAGCTTTGCAGTGGGTTAGAAATGCTTCGGATTGAAGTTACACTACTAATTTTTATGAGTACGACTAAGTTAGAAAAATCATTGACTATTATGAATCAAGACGGCTTTGGAACAAACCATATAACATATAGTCAGTATAGAGAAAGACGTTCGTGAGCACAGATCTTTGAAAAGTTAATGAATGATTCTGAAATAACCTCCACTGCATTAGCGCTTTTCGCAAACTGGGCCTGCGTTCCACATAATTGCATTAGGCTGGAATATAGGTTATGACCGAAAAGCAGTGGCGGAAACCGTTAGTACCGAGTAGGGGGGCAAAATGACCGACAGTGTTGAGAAAGACCCCTGGCCAGTTCAGATTTCACAAAACCATGTTTCGGTACCTGGCATGGAAAATAGATGTAGCTGACAGCAACCGGAAACTATGGCCTCGTGCGACGAGGAAAACCCGAGAGCACCAGTTAAAAATCACATGTAATCTGCTGTTGTAGTTTTTGCCATCATCAGTTAAGTGCATATACCGGGGCACGTGGCTGTCGCCGATCATAATGAAGGCGAAATATCAACAGTGTGCGGTGTCTGTATCGATCACACATCCGTATGAATGAAGCTTGGCGTCACAATGGTCTCCGGGGTAATTGTCATTACATGAACTTGCCGCGGTGTGAAACAGTTCGTTTGCCTCCCAACAACCCAGTGAGCGATACGGCCCTAGTATTTCCGTTGAAGTGTGATCAAAAACACATTATATACAAGTTGACTTACCGCTTTGTGGGACTTCGCGACGGTAACTACGGTAGGCGTGGTCTAACTACGCTTGTTGAGCGACGATTCTTACAGCCTGATGCTTGGCACAACTGCTAACGGTTAACTGCTGCCTCCAGCATGCGCCGATTACAACCCAGTTATAACGCTCGATTAATTTACCGAATACCAGTTTATGATAATCACACAGCTGTAGCTTTGTTTAAAGTTGACAAGGGTAAAACTTTCCCGCCGTATTGATACCGAAGCGTCAACATGATAGAAGCGGCAATAAACCGGTCTGCATTATGTAGGACAGAAACTGACTTTGAGAAAAAAAAAAACAGTCATATATAAACACGAATAAACACGGTAATCATTCCGGAAAGGTCTGCATGCTGCCGGATCAAGATCCGTGCTCTTGTAGGGGTTAATTTCAAGTTGAGTGTCAACGGTCGTCCAACAACAGTATAGTAACACGAAAGCTGTACGAACGTACACGGGCAAACTTTCGCCGCCGTTCCCACAATGCTTGTCCGTGTTGGCACCGTCTTCATCTGCAACGGCGGTTCCGTGTTGATTCGTGATGGTAGCCCAGAAAATTCAGTTGTACCGGCGTGATCCCGAAACCCTACGATGGCCACACAGATCACTCCGGGGATGTAGTCACGACCTTGGACAGTCACGGACGAACACGCGGGAGCGGCTCCGCACTTCCCAATACTGCATTGTTGGCCTCCCAAGGCCCCAAGGACAATCCAGGACCAACACCGATGACCACGTACCATCACGGCGGCTTTAACTCAGTAGTTTACACGTCGGATCGTTCCAAATGTGATCCTTGTTCAGTTGGTCCGGTATGGGACAGGGGCTTTACCGCAAATGAAATTACGTAATCATCAGTGTATATAGCCTAATATCTACATAACTCTACATTATAACTCAGTAATGAGTAGGCCTATCATTTTCTGATAGCCTGTAAAATTTAATTGTTGGCGTTTTAACAATATGAGGTTATTTATGTCACGTGATCATGTCTTTTTGCTAAAATATAGGAAAAAGGATACATTGATAGCAAAACAACGCTATCAACAAAGTGACAATAAATGTTCAAAATGACCTCTGAAAAACACTGTTTCAATTTTATTAATTATCATTCCAGTTATGTTTAATACAACGTTTGATTTTTTTATAAAAATCATAAAAGACCTACTTTTGATTGCCTTTAATTCATGCAAAAGCGGACCATTTTAAAAATAATTCCTACCAGCGTATTGGAGAACAGTGTTTTGAAGCGTACCGTCCTGTAGTATCTGAAACTTTCACGTGTATCTGATGAGCCATTTCTGAGATATTATGTTCCGATATTAGCCAAATTTGGACATTGTCTAGAATTCTTACTTAGAAGAGAAGAGATTTTCAGTCATTAATTGCCAAGAAGTCAGTTCGTTATGCGGTACAAGACCATCGATCGGCTCGGTTAATGAATTTACTCGCCTTAACAACTCGACTTGTGGTGTCTTCTTAAAGCAATGAGAAACTGCCAATCTTCTTTTCAAGCAAGGGAATCACGCCCATTTAGACTAAGGAACAGTTCGAGACCAATTCTATAACCGTTGATGACGGTCTAAATCGAAATTTATTTTTCGCAGCTGAAGTTTATAGATACTTGAACATGAGTTTAATTTGGACGTTGCACTGGCAATGGAGTACAGGGGCCCGTTCCACGAAACTGATTTGAGCTCATTTTTACTTAAGTATGGGATTTGTCTGAACTTCCGGTAAGTTCATCAAAAGTTAAACAAAACTTTTAAGTCAAAAGCTAAAGTCTAACTTAAGATGTCCTTCTTGAAACAGACTTGAGATAAATTTAAGTTTTATCTTAAAATTGGCTGAAATTTAAGATTTGTCAATTTTCTTGGAAAGGGGCCCAGGCCGGCTGAATATCACGGCACGCAGTTGGCACAATCGTATGAAATCTGATGGGAGAAATGTACGCCTACCCGAAATGTGCTCACTGGGGTCACACGCCGATTAATAAAGAACGTGATTAATTTGTAGGGCAAACCACAATCGGAATTAAAAATTGGTAGTGACTGGTAAAGGTTTGTTCTTTGAAGATTATTGGTGGTTACCGGCGACGGTTGGGTGAAAGTGGCCACTTTTTGAAGTTTGCCCCCATTCCGTAACACCATCAAGATGTCCTGCTTTTCGTAACACGGCGAAATTACCAAATCACTTTCCTCAGTAACCTAGGAACCGTTAACACGTGTTCCCATCTCTCTGGTTTAGGGTGACACACATACGTGTAACAGTGTAACTTATTTTTACTTTGTGAAGAAATTAATTGGTTTATAAATTTCCGAGTGAAGTCTTCAACTGAAACCTATTTACGATATATTTCAAAGCCACACAGTAGATGTTTGCCCATTTTTATCAGAAAACCCTTATCATCAAATTTTGTCCTTGAATTTGTCATTTTAGGCATAAATGGCCAAATCCACTAAATGGTAATATTTTTCAGGTGGACATAGCGAGTTAAAAAAGGCACGGCGTCATTGAATTTCTTCTTTTGAGAAACCCCATAGTGTACTTTCTGTCAGTTACGCCAAACACACTCGAAAACAGTAAAAATGACCACTAGGTGGCGCAAACTACGTCGATTCAATCCGCAAATGAGAAGTTAGCGTCGCGTCTTCTCACCAATGCCAAATTTTATGGAAATCCGAGGAGGACCTTTAAAGATACAAGGGTAAACGTAAAAAACTAAACTTGCCACTAGGAGGCACACCGATAGTCCGAAAGTCGTCGCTGTCCATTGTCAATTTCAAATAAGAACATTAGCTCAAATTTAATAAAGATCCTGTAGAGCTTTAGGAGATACAGCCATGGGCAAACAAAACTGCCACTAGGAGGCGCCACATTATTCGAAGTCCTCGGAAAATCGTCAGTCGTCTTTTTCACAGAAGGAACATAATTATGCCAATTTTCACAATCATCCTTAGTGTGGCTTTGTTGACAGAAGGTCAGATACCAAAAAACAGACTCAAAAAATATAAAAATATCCACTTGGTGGTGCAAAATACTTCAGGATGGCATCATCTCACTAAAAGTTGCCTAACTGCCAAATTTTATGAAAATCTGTAGAGCCTAAAAGAACAAAATTGCCACTAGGGGGCACACCTGTAGTCAGACAGGTTTGAAATTTGTCGTTGTCCGTAATCAGCTTCATGGGAACACACGTCAAAGCTCATTAAGATCCTGTGGGGGATTTTATATTAGGAGATACAGCTGCGGAGGCCACACACTCACAGATGCCACAATATGCTCCCACACATAATATGTGGGTGTATAAACAGGAGCGAAAAATTAAAGCCGTCTTTGTTTCAATTTATATGTTGAGACTGGCCAATCCGGAAAATGTGAACTTCTTGAACAAAGATATGAAAACCAGTATTATACTGTTAACTTTTTATTTTTGTATTTTTCAGTATGCTTTACAATTTATTGTGACTTGGCAGCCAGTCGCCTGTCCCTCTCTTCAGCTATAGACAGTTTGACTCCTTTACCCTTGGGCAGTGAAATCCAAGGCTTGTTACCTTTACCGATGATAAACACGTTGTTCAGCCTGCAACAAACGATGCACACTGAAGTACACATTGAACACAAGATGGACAAATGCCAGGAAAGGCAATACACAAACATCAACCTGCACTTTTCAGTTCCAGTCGTGTTTACATTGAAAGGATACTAAACCTAGTATTTTTGTTGTCTCAAAAATGCAAGTTGTCACTTGCTATTACACAATCAGTACCTCCAAGAGGTGAAAACATTGTTAAATTTTTATACTTCTTAACACAGCTAATCCTGCGATAAATTCCATACCACAGTCAATTAATTCGTCCACAGTGTATTAACACTTGTTGACTTGGCACTTTGAGGGTTGAAGAACATTATTTTGATTCCTCATTTAAGTGATTTACAGGGTAGTCTCTGTTAATAACACGGCTGTAGGTACCTTAAAGTCATTAATCGAGTCAACAAGCCAATTCGGTACACTAATTTTCTTTTAGAAATCCAAAATCAGAATCACTACTCCACAACAATATACACATTACCTGGTAGCAAAGGTGTGTCCATTGACGTCTTTAATGTGACAGATATCAAAAGAGCCAGGGTGACGCTCTCTGTGGGTGACAAGACCCACTCGACCCAAGTTACGACCACCAGTGATCATGCACAAGTTACCTGCAATATAACATTATGCAATTACATCACCTGTCATCACCAACACAACGTATGCTTGTAGCATATATCAAATTAATAACATGTTTACACCCTAATTATCAAAATGACAAGCCCCTGTGGGCAATGCTTGTGAAAAGAATGATGAACATCCAGAGACAGTTGTGATGGTAATTATGGTAGGGTCAACGAATATAGGCATTAGTCACTAACAGAGGTGCTTACGGTAGGGTCAACCAATATAGCCATTAGTCACTAACAGAGGTGCCAAATTTTATGAATCATTTTGATGCCCATTATTTGAGAGGTGGAACCCTGCACGTGACTTTGGAAACAACTGTGACGAATATGATTTTAGGAGATGGAGGCCTGTTACAACCGAGTTGACAACAATGGCTGAAGTTGAAACTTCACGCAAGCCCAAATTTCAAGAGTATTTTCAAGGGTCAGACCAGTAGTCACTTACTTGCCCTGATCCATGATATATTTTTCCTTAGCATTCTACTTTGAAGAATTATTTTTGTATTTTACAACTGAAAAATACCAACTTGTAAAACTGGGATGCAGTGGAAACCTCATCCACACTGGAATCATGGGTCAACTCATAAACTATCAGTTGACGCTCTGCAGTGACGTTTATCATATCTTTAGTGTCTTAACCAACGTTTTAATTTTGAAAAGGCCAACGAGCTTCCAGAATTTCTGTCAGCATTTTAAAAGGGTCACCAATGTTTACGTGCAGAGTTTTCACAAAATGCACAGATATATGCATTCTTCTGCTGAACATTTCCCCACCAGATGACACTATACATAGATTGTAGCGTGTAAAGCAATTCAAATTGATGTAAACTGAAAAATTTGTAATAGGCATCAAAAGGTTTCATGCACTGGCATTAATTTAGCATTTTGTACATTTTATGTTCAGATTGTGTTGAACACACCAGCTTTGAATGCTAATAAGGTATGCGAGGCCATCTTAAGTCATGAATAATCACCGTATAAGTGGTTGACATTACTGTGTGAGAAGCAAACTTGTTGGTTACTATGAAATGGTAAATTTGTCAACTTCTCTGTTGAAATGTGTTTAGTGCTTCTCAAACATCTTTGATGTGGCTCAGTTGCAGTGTGTACCAAGTTCAAGCACTTGTCCTAACCAAATTAAATCATGGTGAATGACCACAGCCCTCCACGAGATTGAAAATAACTTTGGTAAGTCAATTCACTAGACCCACAGGTTACTCTGTAATGAGTCATATCAATCTCACTTGTAGCAGATCATGTTACTGTTTTTGGGGTTGTGCGTTTGTAGACGGTGTATCTGAAGACTCAGTTTAAATGAGAGCTCAAATTTTTAACTTTATTATTTCTGGACAAGTATGTTGGTTCAAAAACCATTTTGTGAACATTAGCTTCAACACAGATAGATATGCTCGAATTTTGTTATGTGAGGGTAAAAAATAATGTAACTAGTTAGGCAGTGATTGGTCTGGGCGCATACCGAGTATCGTCAAGGCTCTGTAGTTGCAATTATTAACATTTTTAGAGTAGATTCCCAAGAACAAAAACATTACCAGAGTCAAACTTGACAAAGTCCTTCATTTTGCCTGATGCAATGTCCACTAGCACTGTGTCGTTCACCTTCACCAGAGGGTCGGGGTAACGGATAGTGCGGCCGTCATGAGTGACTATGAGAGGCACACCTTTAGGTCCAGTGTACACCTTCCTAACTTTACACAGCTTGTACTGCAAGATCAAGAAAATCGCATCCTATAGACCAAGTAAAATTTAATGGCATAGAGAACTTTAATGAGGTGCATATGCTAGACCACAGCAAATCTGGTGCAGTTACGATTCATTTCATTTCATCTATAATATAACAAACCAGGATGCCTAGCCTTTTGAATGATCACTTTACTCGAGGAACTATGCAAAAAGCCTGACTTAAGGGACAATAACAAGAACATCTACTTCACAAGACTACGCTTAACATGACGTCACCTCGCCAACTGAGAACTGGCAAAATTCTAACATCGCCAAATGTGAAATGAGCTAGCCAAAACACGGAAACCCTGTATGAGGCTTTCACGCACTGCGCATAGTCGACAAAAATCGTGACAACCAAAACTATGCTGAAGTGCAAGAGACAAATGTATATTGCAACACTCAAAAACGCCCTGGTGGCATTTTTACGGTAGTCAAATAGAAAAATTAAGTGAAGTCGTGTGCACAGCGCCCGATTTCCAATCGAGGCATTAGCTAAGGGATAAGCAGACAACTCGAACAAACTGTTTGTTCATGCTTTTGTCTTTTAGCCCAATACCGACCACCACTCCCACCTGTTTATTTACTGTTGTAGTTGGTAGTTTGACAGCATGCTTGTATTTGGCAAAAAATATTGGGAATTTTTTACAGTTTGAAAGTCAGAAGGAAATGTGGAAGCCAGTTACATGTGAATTCACTTTTCTTTTACTTCTGCCTTGGTTACAACTCAGGTAGCTTCGTGAAACTTTTGAAATGTTTACCAGGTCATCAATAAATCTAAGGTCGCATTGGCAAGCTGCAGGTTGCCAAATTGAGTCCTGCTTCCACTAAGCAGATAATACATAATAAGTCTAGTGATGTGGACATTTTTAGAAAGTAACAGCAGGTATGAACATAAGAGCAACAAGCACTGTTGCCGTAACATGAGGTCATAGCCACATACTTGAGTATACCTTAATATTCATGAACGTCTATCTATAAAGATTTAGGTAGGTGATACAGCCATAGGGAGGCAACGGCAACATGGGCCCACGCGCACGCACGCATGTGTGTGGCACGGGGAACAAATGATGACCAAGGAGTTCATACTAAGCAGGTGTAATTTGACCAGCTGCTATTGCTTCATGAAAACATTCCTTTGCATTACAGTACAGCTGAGAGACACTGCACATTGCTCAGAGAAATGAAGCTAGCTTCGACACACCACCAACCTGTGCTTCTTCCTTAGAAATTCTATGCACTGTGAACCGACCTTTGACATCATAAACCAAACGGAAGTTCTCATTCGTCTTCTGAATGGTGATCACGTCTGAAAAACAATGCAGTAAAATATCAGTGTTACAGAAATCTTTCAGTGTACACTTCATAGAGGGTTTAATTTAACTGCAGTGGAATATGTCACCAGAATTCTATCTTGTGTCACTGTGCAAACTGAGCAAGAGCTGCGCTCAGTCAACATTCCCTGGGATGTTACTGCATAGAAGCCAGAACGGAAGCCAAATCATGGAACATGTTCTACGGTGTTCAGCAGTCTATGCGTTTGCTATGATAGCATCTCTTTTCACATACAGGTGAGCCAACTGGTCGTCACAAATTCCAAACTTGTGACTGTGACCAGCCAAAACAGCCGTGGAGAAACATGCGAGGCATAATTTTAAAGGTAGAGTGCATTCACAATAAGAATAATTATACTGTGAAACTTAAGTCACTTACAGCACAATTGGACTTATTGCATATTGACAGTATCAAATACATACCCATGAAGCCTGCAGGGTAACAAAAGTCTGTCCTAACTTTGCCGTCCACCCTGATGAGGCGCTGCATGACTATCTTCTTCACTTCGTCATATGTCAACGCGTACTTGAGGCGATTACGTAAGAACACCAAGAGGGGCAGACACTCGCGCAGTTTGTGTGGACCAGTGCTGGGGCGAGGAGCCTGAGGAAACAATGAGTCACATAACCGCCAGCAATGATAAATCACATACTCGCAAAAGGAATACTAGTAACAATCACTTGTTCATTTCATTGGTAATGCTCATCAAATATAAAAAATTTAACAAGCGACCGTTAGAAATGGGTTGTTATTGGCCGCATTTTGACCACGGATAGCAAAACAACTCCCATGGCTTCGATAGGGCCTTAATGCCTAACACAAGGTACAAAATAACCTCACAATTAAGAGCAAATTTAGACCAGCCCTTGTGACAGAGGTCTGTGAAAACAAAAATAGAATAGACTAGAAGTAATCATAAAATAAACACATGTCAAACATACAGCAATCACATGTATTTGACAACAAACGAAACCTAACAGGTAAAAATATCATATTAGACTTAAGATTCTGAACATTACGGTACACATTAAAATCTAAGTGTTAAGTTAAACAAAACACTTACAAAAACACCTCCCAACTTGTCAAGCATCCAATGCTTTGGCGCATTCAAGCGCTTCATATGCTTTCGGGGCCCGCGCACCTGAAACAAAATCAAAACCATGAAACAGAACTGTGAGGTTAGCAGTCTTAATGGTCAGTTATGTTGGGGTAAAGACTCCTCGGAACTCAATACCTACAACAAATTCAAGGGTGAAGAATTGGAGCAAATTTTCAAAGCGGAACAAAATGGCTCAGTGTTCACCACAACCTGTTTTGAGTCGACGCGGTAACGAGTTTGGATTTTGCCGTGTCGAGTTTGGGGAAAGCGCGTAGTTTGGGGAAAACGCGTCAAGTTTAAAAATTGCCGCGCCAGGTTTAAAACCTTGGCCGACTTGGTACTGCTGCCCTCAGCATCTAATCAGAGCCAGATTTTACCAACAGTAAACATATAGTTCACTTTAGTAAGAGGCAGATACACAGCACCGTATTCGCCCGGGACGGGGGCACTTATTGTAAACCAAGGCGGTTGATACCCGGTCTCCGAAACGGGTGAAATCGGAAGCTGAGATGCATCAAACTTACGCTATGTGATGTATCTATAGCTTGTGACAGGCATTCAATAAAACAACAAAACTGTGGCGCAATGCTATCAAACTTTGTCATTGTTAAATTACGATCATTCTACAGAAAATTAGGCTGAAATCCCAGGGCGAATACTCGCCGACTTTTTGCGCCGCTGCCTAGCGTGGCATGTGTTTGAGAATCAGCTTTCTACAAAATACAGTACAACTATAGGTTGCCAGCACCCATAAATTGGCAATGTAATTTCTCTAGATGAAATAGGATTCAATACATTTTAAACACAAAGTGATAACTAGGATCCAGGGAGTCATCTCAAACACAACCAAATAGGGAAGTCTAGTCTAGTTTATTTTAAGCGTAATGGCAACATTTACAACACAGCACAAGCAAAATAGTTTTTTAAAAATCTATATGACTACGAGGCCCTCAATTTCGGGGCTAAACATCATACCCATTCTTCTCTGAAAAATCCCCTGGAATTACCCTCCTGAGACCTAAAATTCTCAAGTGATTGAAAAATTCCCTTACGATTCGACCTGGGTTAATCATGATATGATTTCACTTATCTCTTGTCATCTTACTGGACTAGGAAACGGCAAATAGCTTGCAAGCAGGACTTTAAAACCTATTTTAAAATGTCCCCTCAGTCATCCATGGTCCCACTTTACGATAACAACACTTGAGCGTACACATCAAAACTGATTCATAATGGTTGCAGCACAGGCCCGACTCTCCCAATGACTCCAACTTGGTACAAGAACCATAAAGGCTGTACACTAAAAACTTTGGCAGGCTTTACCCCTGAACTTCATTTGTCTCAAATCAAAATAAAATGTGCGTGCACCTCCTTCAGACACTTTTGAACCATCATCTTCCTTCGATCACATTAAATTTTCCTTGACAGTGGCAATTTGGCGACAAAATTCCCTAAACAAATATTCTATGATGGTGGACACAAAAAAAGTTTTGCTTCAACTGTAATTCTAATGAATGCCACACATTCATCATCGCTGGAAATAGCCTCTCAGCACATGCTAGACACGCAGGCCATGCACCTCAAATCAAATAATAACAAGTATTACCAGGGCTTGGAATGACCAATGACAAAAAACGCGGAAACTTTGAAACTTTTACGGCCCAAATCATGCCCGATAACCAGCCTTGAAATGGTCGATGTGAACCTTTCCCCGACAAAAATCGGGA
>NMRA01000126.1:712652-774154 GCA_002633005.1 Phoronis australis | reverse complement strand
ACCAAATGATTCAGACTGCCTTGTCCTGTAATTACTATTAAACACTCACTACGAACCCTAAAACTAAAGTTTGAATTTTTTACACTGATTTTTATGAGGCATTGATTTATCATTTTTCAAAAAATTGAACAGTTCCTTTCCTTAATAAGTGTACTTCAAGAACTTGAAAACTACAAATGTAAATTCTCCAGTTGTGGACACAATATCATGTCAGGCCAGTGGAATTATATTTTGTCAAATACCTCAAGAAGGTAAAAGAATCGATGTACCTACTCAATGATTTTCCAGGCACCAACTTAACTTTTGAAAGAACAACAATATCAGCAAGCTATTCTTGTCCCAAACTGAAAAAATTTTTTAACCTGTTTGATTAGAAAATCATTATATGTTATTCAATGAAAAAATCAACAAAAACACTACTGTCATATGGAGTTGACAAACTGTGGTTTTATTTCATAAAAAACAGTAAATCATGGCAATATTGTGAAGAAAATCTAGCCAAAATCACACTTCAACATAATCAAAGAATTCAGGTTTTGAGCCAATCAAATCTCTGGGATTTGATCACGTGACCAAAATTCGCCGGACCAAGATTACCTATACTACACCTTACAAAGTCATTGATATACAAAAACTACACATGAAAATGTATGGAACTTCATCCAAATTGATCAATTCTGCTATTAATTTACATAAACTAGTCAATCTACCTAATTTAAGAGCAATTGTTAACCATAAACGGCAATGCCGATACACTGGTCCGTTATGGCTGGTTGGCGAGAATGCCTGCCTCGGGTCTTAATTTTGCCGGAGTTAGCAGACCATGTTACGGTGATTTGATTGAATTGAAATTTGGTGAGCAGTTGCAAAAGATATAAAATAAGAATAAAGAACACATTTCATAAGAAAAAATAACTTACCTTTCAAAATACAAGCAGTCAAACAGGAGCGAAAAATTCCCCCAACTTCTCACCAGTCACATGCTTTGACAAGAATGAAAACTCAACAAAAAAAATGACGTATACCCAGAAGAATTTACGGTCTACGTCATCAATAATGTGGTTCCCTGTTTTCTTGGTTTCTGGAGGAGAGAGAGCTGAAATACTATAGCCACCGTGAGGCAATGGCTGTCTTATCGATAATCGCCATTACGCAATATCTGGGAAAAGCCAATCAGCGTTGAGACAAGACTTTGTCACGTCCCTATGATCAAGTGAAAGAAATGTATTCAGAGATTAGTTTCGTACTGATTTTGTAGAGTTTCTGAAATATTTCAGAAGGAAATTCTGAATCAACTGATTTAAGTGTTCAACCTGAATGATGTTTTTAACAGTGAAAGTGTCAGTGGTGGATACGAGAAGCAGATAGATCCAATAGATTAGTGGGCCTGTGGTTGCTGGGATGAACTTTTACAGCATACAAAACGACCTGTTGTCACTGGAGACTTGAAGTGAAGTGCTGGAACCTGTTTGCGCCGCTCAATTCATTTGGTAGAAATAGAATTTAGCGGCCCCTGCTACAGAGAACCCGTTACATCCAATGCAATGGGCCAGTGAGCACACTTCGTCGACACAACTGCGTACGACATAATAGCAAAAATACGATGAGCTCGATTGCTTTCCCAAGTAGGAAGACATCGTCTGGAAGTAACCTTTATTAAACGTAAACAATGGTGAAAGACGGAAAATAAAAACACGGATGGACTCTTCACATGCTTGGTACCATCAAAATAGTTGAGTAAGAAATCCGTCACGAAGAAAGAGTGAGATTCGGACGATTAAACATTAACCCCAAACACAACTGAAACCCACCATCTTGGACCGTGAAGGGAAAAGGAAGATCTCGTAGATAACGAGATTTGTGTAAAACTTAAGTAAAGCTACTTTCTAACTCCGTATATTTGAAATTTCTCGATATTTACAATAATTAGATATATTGTGTGCTTTTACTCTCCATAATTCATAATCAAAAAATATAATATGTATTCGCCCCAAACACAGCACGGAAGCGAAGACACTGCTGTACGTGAACTTGGAATCCTGCTTAATCTCAAGATTATGTGGAAGTGAGTATTGCGTGAACTTGGAATACGCGAGGCAACTTGACTAGTTCACTCAAATAATCGCGTTCATGTTTATGAAAATTTGCACTGTACAAAATCAAGTTACATTTGAATAAAATAATTTCAATTTTAACCAACCTGTTCAACTACAGGCGATCAGTTTCACCAAAAAAATCGATTTAGCCATTCACGTATATTTCTCCGGTTCAACGACACAAGTTACGGTAAAGGAGGAAACGGTTGATTGTGAGGCCAATAATTAAAAAAGTTTTTTTCATCGAACAAAAATTTCACCTCTTTGCCTTGAAGAATATTCAATTCCAAGTTTACACAACACTCACTTCCGCTTAATCTTGAGATTAGGCAGGATTCCAAGTTCACGCACAGCACTACATCCTAAAACTACAAATCTTTGACGGAAGCGATGGAAGGTGTTCGTAAACTTGGGGTAATTGCTATCTCAAGATTACGAATGCACATAGATACTTAGTATATGTTATGAATTTGGAATACACCATTTATTTATTTAAACTTCTTCATGGATCATGGGAAGTCGCTAAACGTTCATGTTGTTAACAATTTGCACTGCGCTAAAGAAATTTACATGTTCACAAAACAACATAAATTTTAACCATCCTCTTTTAACCATTGGCGATTTTTTTCACCAAAAATATTAATTATTCACACATTCCTCCGATTCTGTGACGCAAGTTCCAGTTTAGAGAAAATGAGTGAACGTGAGGCAAATAACTGCAAACATTCTTCACAATGAACAAAACATTTCACTTGATTGACTAATGAATATTCAATTCCACTAAGTTCACGCATACGCGATCTTGAGAGTAAGCAGGATTCCAAGTTCACGCACAGCACCAGTTGGTCACTATTTCCGACTCGTCATATTTTCCTTTAAACCCCGTGGTCACCAGTGATCATGTCCATTGAACAAGATGATTATTTTGAAGTGGGATTCGAGGACTTGTCTTATACGACGTCAGTATTTATAGAATCAGACGATTGTCCTGATGTTAGCAACTTTACCGACACGGAAGGCGAGACTTCTCCTCGACCTCCGGCTCAACTAACTGATGCCGACGTTACAGAGATAAACTACAGTAAAAAAGATACGGAAATTCCGGGGTAAGTGTACTAGACTATAGGAAATGGGGCCAACACAACTCTTTATAATATTCTCTTTTCTAACCTCTGGAAATCTTGTGACTTCTTGTTTTACTTGTACCGGTGATGTTATATGCAGCGTTGTGTGTTGTGAATGGCTGCCGGTGTCGACCTAACGCAGTGACGGATAGTTAGATGCCCAGTTATTTTGTTTTCAAGTTTGAGTATTGAAACAGAAAACCCAGGAGCGGAAGAAAATGGAAAGTTGAATAGATTGAAAATACATTTGAATTTAAGTCTCCGTAAATTACTAGCAGTGATGAAGAAGAGGAATTTATAGAAAACTATTGAAGAACTTATACCTTTTGGAAAAACCAGGGAACTTACAATACATCACTCATTGTGATTGAGAACTTGAGGCTGGAGCGTGTTTCAGACCCCATGCAGACAGCCCGCCAAAACTACTTGTGCGCAGCTTTTCATATACCAAAAGAATGCATCAAATATAGACAGAATAATCAGGAACCCCAACTGGGAATCGGAACCACAGGTCTCTAAATTGCTGGCCGCTGTAAATAGTACTGAATTGCACAGATGTCAGGTCCTCAGTAGCTCAGTGGTAAGAGCACTAGCACCTCGCATTGTATATCAGAAGGCCATGACTTTAAGAGAAGAACTGCTCTCCGTGTAAATATTCTGAATATACGTTTGAATTTATGTATTTATGTATGAGTAGGCAAAGCCTACGATGTACAATAAACATTATTATTATTATTAAGAGCACTAGACCGGCAATCTAGAGACCTGTGGTTCGATTTCCAGTTGGGTTCCTGGTTTTCTGTGTTTATTTGATACATTTCACTACTGGCCAACCTCAGCGTCTATGTATTGACTATAATTTATGTATGTAATTGACAAAGGAATGTGTGTGAGGAGGAGTCTAAAATAAGGGTGACGTAATGGAACACCCTACAAGTAGAGTCAACCAAGAAAGTGGTGCGAAACTGTAACTCTTATATAATTCACAAAGGGAGGGCGCGCCCGTCACATACATGAGTGTGAGATAGAATGAAAATGTTTGGGTAAAGTTGGGTTTATTGTTTCTGAATTCAGAGTAGTGAAAGAATGGGCATTACTCAGTGAAATCTGGTTCCCAGGTTCCCATTTTGAAGAATGACCCTTCTGCTTGACTTCTATCAACCAATTACTTCCACTGATCTGTTCCAACAAACCACCTCTATGTACACAGATGAACTGCATTTTTCCCTGTATGACACAGTTCATCTCACAAGCATTTTCTCATGGACCTAATATGTCCTCTTAAGGCCATGCATTTTCTCGAGGACACTATGTGTCTACGAGAATTTTTTTTTCACCTGTTCACTTGGGAATATAGTGAACTGGTGTGGACGTGTGTGTGCATGTATCCGCAATTGTCAGTTGGGTCGTTCTTCATGTCATACCCGGATATGTCCAGACGCCAAGAGAATGACGTTATGCCCGTTATTATAATGTTACATGATATCTAACAAAATTGGCTGAGTGTGGGCATTGAGTCCACTGGAACTTCGCGAATAATTAAGTTGATTACGCACTGCAGACTCGGTCAATATACCGAGTGAATGTTGAAATAGTGAACATGGTTAAAATGTGTATAAGATATATTGACCAAAAACAAGATTTCACCGTGTTTTCCACTTTTTCTTATCATGGGCAAATCAACTTAATTTGAACTTAGGAACACGAGTTCTCGAAAATGGCTTGGTGAATTTCACTGAAATTTTCCAATTTCCTTTAAACTCCTAGTTTTTGTGAACGACATGGTAGACGAATACGGCTGCTATTTTTTACAAAAATACCTTTCAGTTTGCGAGTTAATTCGGCCTAGAAACAAAACTAAATGAATGATCGAAAATTCCTAACAATGTTTTTCAGGTAAGTTGTGAAGTTTTCATCTAAAAAGGTTTCATTAAAATTTACAGAGTGGTTATTTTGCTATGGATGTACCTTTCTTAAAAATGAAATTTTGACTTATTAAAAAAGGTTTTAACGTAATAATAATGGTATGGCAATAAAAAGATATTTTTTATTAATTCTCTGATCTTTTTTCTTTCAGGAAAAGTACTTTTACTATTTTCTTTATATACGAGTTAGAATGAAGCTCACTAAATAAGGTTTGAGATAACGTTATCAGAGACCTCGTAATGCTGTCAGAGTTTAAATATTCTTTAATAAACATCACGCACTCCTGCCTCCTGGTCCGTACAGTAATGAAAATATTCAACCCTCAAGTAAATTGTGGGAAACGTCATCACTAGAAAAACAAAAATTTGCAATTTCGAATTTGTGTATTTCTTTTCTTGAGAATGATGTCTTGAAGGTGTAATAAAATAATGCAATCAGTCGATAACAACTTTCATCTAAAAGGATACTAAACCCTGTTTTGACAATTGCAGCCAATATGTTCTGTCACCTGCTGATGCATCATTAGCGTTAATCTTGAAAAACAAAAACAGGAATTAACGGAAAAACTTATATACCCATGTCACAAATTGAATATGGTCGGTGGTCTTTCCCCACAGTTAGCCAAAATTGAACATTTTTGTGGGGTCCACCATAACCTTAAAACAGAAATTATGTCTTCCGCTTCTGCTCTACAGCTGAAAAAAGGGTCAGCCAACTAATTGCGAATGTGTCTCAGTCGAGTTCTAGCGAGTGTAACTAGCAATATGTATATATTGTGAGACACTTTGCATATATGCTCAATCGACTTATAGTTGTGTGAGAGCAGATAGTTTACAGCAGTTTTGGTATTGATCTCAGCCACTTGCCATTATGAGATTGGTATTAAATTGTTCCTTTGTCAAAATGGTTGTGATTTTTAGGCTTGGTAAGAGACGTGGCTTGAAATTTTCTGACGTCAGTTGAAGTTTCAGTTGTTCCCCCAAGTCCAGGGGTCACTTTTAGTGTGAGTGAGGATTGAGAAACCAGTTAAGGATAATTTTATAGTGGTAACTGGTCTCAATTGTATTTTTTTAACTGAAAGCACAGGTTTAGTTCTGCTTTAAAGTTCATTTTAATCTGTCCTGGCAAGCGCAGTAATGAATCATAGTTTTTCTGGTTCTTAATGGGCATGTCTGTATTGTAAATTTTGTGCTCATTGACAATAAAACTTCGACTTTACCACAAAAGTGCACAAAAGCTTATTACTAATGGTGGATCTTTGCATTTATTTTGTGGTACACACTCTGCAACTCTTTGTCCTGTGTTGCTTCAGATATGTTCAACACACAATCTCCGATGACAGCATTACAGTCCAGTTTCACCCTGGAAGTAATATTATGCCATTACACCCGTCCCATGCAACTTTGACGATAGAAAGTGAAAACCCCACCACCAGGCAGAAGGAAGTCAAAAGGTACAGCTATCACTGAGTTCAGGTCATAGATGATTGGTAGGAAATTGGCCTATTGAAATATGCTTGACCTTTTCACCTTTAGTCTGTGAAATTTGCATCATTATTGACTATACCAATGTCTAAAAACTAGTGACATTTCGTTGAAAACTTAAGTTCTTCATTGCTTGCATGTAATGTAGCTGATTACAGTTAAGTGTATTCATACACTGCCTATACACTCATGAGTGTTTAGGCAGAAGTTAGCTAGGTACTTAGAATTGAAAATGTATGTGTTACTTTTTACAGATCTGCAGTAGACCAAAGTGAAAAGTTTGTTTTATTTGAAACAATTGTGACAAAATATTGAGATTTGATGAATGCTTAGGTTTAAAATCATGAACGCCTAGTAATGAACAAACAGAATTACGCAATAATTTATCATCTTAAAAAATGTCTCGGGTATTGACAGTTACTTTGCATTTGAACAGTTTTGGCTCTCGATGAATTGATTGGATTGGCAATAGTGTCATTAGTGACTTGTTCGAGTTTCAGATTTTAGGAACCTGTTTGATGTCTGCTAGTCAATGGAGAAAACTGGTCTTCAAAATGCAGTACCCATGTAGGTGACTTTTGCTACTGAATGTCTGTCAGCACACAGTAAGATACATTATCCAGCTGTCTGCCCTCTGATGTTGGTGTCTGTTGTACTTAAAATTTTCTTTGGTTCCGCAGATTCCGCTGCAATTTCCAGGACTGTTCAAGGGAATACAGCACAGCTGGTAATTTAAAGACACATCAGAAAAGGCATACTGGTCAGTTGCAATGTTCCTCAATTTTCATGTTGTGCCTCAAGGCGCATACCGTATTCACCCTAATAAGCACCCAAGGCGCTTAGAAAAATTGGCTTCAGGGAGGGGGGCATCTATTATTATAGCCCAAAGTTGTTGAAACCCGGTCTCCAAAACAGGTGAAATCATAAACTAGGATTCATCAAATTTAAGCTCTGTTACGTATCTGTAACCTATGACAGACCTTCTACCAAATTGAGGTGAATTGCTATCAAATTTCGTTATTAAATTACGATCATTTTTCAGAAAATCATGCTAAAATCCCAGAGCAAAAACTTGCCGTCTGATGCGTCGCTGCCTTGCGATCGCCGATAGGTCAACTTGAATTTGACTCAACAAATTACCTGAAGTCCTTCTTAAGTTTTCAAAATAGCATCCCTAAGATTTCTAAGTCCCTGTGGAGTCGGGATTAGCTGCATATTAAGTCCATATCTGCGCTAGATCGTACTCGGCAACACAAGAAAAATTTCTGGACGAACACACACCTTTTTGTCACGTGACGTTTGTTTTGAAGTTCGTCTGTGAGTGAGCAAGCGCATGAGTGTCATCAGAAGTCATTTGCCAGAGAAAATGCGATGTAACAATCTAGGTGTGCATTGTAACTAAAGGAATTAACACAAGAGAATGTGTTTTATTTTAGTAGCATTTGTTGATCTCGTCTGCTAAAAAACGTTGGAGAATTGTCTCTGTGAGTCACCGGGTGACTGACAGTTCTTTTCCAGGAGATTCGGGAGGTTGTAAGGGTGCGGAAGTGTTCACTACAGTGGGTCATTACGATTAATTTAATAATTCCTCCTAAAAATAATGCAAACATTTTTTATGGTATTAGAAATTTTCAGAAATAAGTGCCAATATTCATTTCTTGCCGATGCTATGCTACCCGTTTCATGAATAGATAGTTCCTGAAGACTAATGTCTTTGATGGCTTCCGGGCCAAGTGCTTTTAACACCGGCCAATATTTATTAGTCTTTGATTGGCAGTTTTCACGTTTAGTGTACTAACAAAGAAATTGGATTCATGTTGATTGAGAAGATTTATACGGGAAAGATACAATACAATCCCTTTGACAAGTACGCTGCATCTGTTCTGAAAGGCCAGACAATAATGGGACAAGTTCCTTGCAAGATCAGCAAAACTTTTGCATTCTTTTTTAAGCACGGCGGAAGTTTGAAGTGTATAGTCACGGTGAAAAACAGACATAGCGGCGAGGCTCGTGGTCCACAAATTCCATGCATAATGATTTTTTCATGACTGTCGATCTTATTGATAAATTGAAGGCGTTACTGTAAAATCTTTGATCTGCAGGTATAGTATTTTTCGCATGTACACTTTCATGGACTGGGCGATTATTTTAGCAAAGTCTGAAAACGCATGGGGGTCACTTATAGGGGCATGGGCGCTTATTAGGGCAAATCCGGTAGTGTGGCTGGCTGATTTCTTAAACTGCATTAAATTCATTCTGTTTAAGCATTCAGTCGTCCATCTGGGAAAATTATTTTAGAAGTTGCAAAACTAAACATTTGAAAACAGAACAATCTACACAATATTTCTTAATTCCAGTCACTTGTTGAAATCACATTAATGTGTAAGGTTATTTATGATCAGATCTAGAAAAATAGCTAAATTTGGAACCTCATACATCAGAAATGGCTGATCAGATTCTTATGAAACTTTCACATACTATGACTGATGTGCTGTTCTCCAAAACACTTCATTTTTTCATGAGGGCTACCAAAAATAGTTGAAACAAAAATAAAAATATATTTTTATTGTAACATTTTTGAGATTCCGTCTTCAACATTTATTACGCGCCCACATATTTATATGTGGACACATTATGCCATCATCTCCGTTCGTCCGTCCGGAATCCACTGCTCTATCTTCAAAACCCCTTGACATATGTTCATGAAATTTTGCACATGTGTTCCTTTCATGGATGGGACGGCATGAGCGAACTTTCGGACGGATTCGACTACTGGTGTGACCCCTAGTGGCAATTTTAGTTTTTTACGTTTACCTCTCTATCTTAAAAGACCTGCAACATATTTTCATAAAACTTGGTATATAGGCACCTATTAGTGAGACGACGCTATCCTCCTGTTTTCAGATGGATTCGACGTAGTTTGCGCCACCTAGTGGCCATTTCTACTGTTTTTAGTCTGTTTTTTGGCGTTTACCCCTCTATCAACCAAACTGCTCCTAGGATGATTGCGAAAATTGGCATGTATGCTCTTACAACGAAGAGGACGGCTGATGATGATTTTCAGACGACTTCGATAACTGTGGTGCTTCCTAGTGGCAGTTTTATTTTTTTGAGCCTATAGCTGTATCTCCTAAGCCGTTTGCAGGATCTTTACTAAATTTAGCAAGTGTATTGATGAGATGTTGACAACAGATGACCACGACTTTCAGAAGGATATGACTACCAATGTGCCCCCTAGTCGCAATTTTATTTTTTTATGTTTACCTCTGTATCTTCAAAGGTCTTCAACGGATTTTCATAAAATTTTGAATATAGGCATCTAGTGGTGAGATTACTCTATCCTCTTGTTTTCGGATGGAATCAAAGTATTTTGCACCACCTAGTGGCGAATTTTGCTGTTTTCAAGTCTGTTTTTAGCATCCACCCCTCCACCAACCAAACCATTCTAAGGATGGTTTTGAAAATTGGCGTATATGTTCTCAGAAGAAGACGGGTGACAATGACAACTTTGACTACTGTGGCATCTCCTAGTAGTAGTTTTGTTTTGTTTTGTTTTGCGACCATAGCTGTACCTCCTAAAGTCGCTGCAGGATCTTTATTAAATTTAGTAAATGTATTAATATGAAGCTAATAACAGACAACAACGACCTTCAGGCGGATCCAACGAACGCTGTGCCCCCTAGTGGCAATTTTATTTTATTCCGTTTCCTTTGTTTCTCTGAAGTTCCTTGACAGATTTTTATGAAATTTCGTGAATAGCTTTCTGTTAAAGAAGCAATGACATTTTACCGTTTTCAGATGGATTGGACATTTTTGCTCCATCTATTGGCCAGTTTTATGATACAAATAAACCACCGTAAAAGCACACCATTTGCGTTGCATTTGTGGGTGCATTTCAACACTCCACGTTGCTCTTATATCTTTGTTTTGCTAGATGGATGTTCGTTTCTTTTTTGCTAAATTTTAATAAAAAGACACTTGACCCAATCAATGGCAAATTGTTCCCAAGAAAAAAATCAAATTCTAAAGGCTTTCTACTATTAGAAAATATATACTTTCACAAGTTTGATTTCTGTAGATTAGTAGATATTTGAATAACGTAGAAAATATATCTGAAACTAAATAAGGCGATCCAGATCCTCCCAAGGATACTATTGTTTCATGAAATGAAGAATATAAATTGGTAAATAAAACAACAAGAATGGATCAACTGAAATTTGAAATTTTCGGATGTAATAACTTCCTTTGTCAACAAAAACAAAGGAAGTTATTACATCCGAAAATTTCAAATTTCAGTTGATCCATTCTTGTTGTTTTATTTACCGATTTAGATATTTCAAATGTACAGATTTGTTGGTAAGGTCATACATAACCTTAAGCACCAAGTGGATAGGAAATTTATGAAATACCACTCACTTTGATAAAGTGTTACTACTCTTCTTTCCAATTAAATGATAATTCATTGGCAGTAACCAGTAAAATATACACATGGTCCGTAGTTATGATTCTTAAACATAATCCCATGTTGCCTTATTGTAGGAGAGTATACATTTGTGTGTGATCAGGAAGGATGTGGCAAAGCATTCCTCACTTCCTATAGCCTGCGAACACATATCAGAGTTCATACGCAGGAAAAACCTTACAATTGTGATATGATGGGCTGTGAAAAGTCATTCAACACACTTTATAGGTAGGCTTTTAATGAGTTCGGAATGCTAATTTCTTTTGTAGAAATTTCAGAATTGTTATTATGAAAGTAGACTTTATTTTTGTCTATTTTAGACATTTAAGTTTGTTTGTGATGAAATTAGTTTTCAGAAGAGCTTAGTCATTTTTGTTTAAAACCGTTAGCTAAAAATCTGTGATTTATGACTGAAAATTTGTGAGATGGTACATTAACGCTTTCAGCAGAACACCCTATTGTCGTGAAACTCAAACGTGCTGAATAGGCCTTTTGCGAGTTTATAACAATAACGCGAGATTATGTGAGACTTAACTGTGACGTCACGGGAAGTGGGGCAAAAGCTTGTCGTTTGGTCATTTGCCCAATACGGTAGCAGAGTGTATTCTGTTATTGTCTTCAAGTTTTTAGCCGTTTAGTTCGAAAAATGTCCAAAAGCATTGCTGTTATGGCAAATGAACTTCAGATTCGCACTACAATACCTTCTATCGCGTTCTGTACTAATTTCGTCCCGTGTATTTTAAACGGGCGGTAGGCGAAATCCGCTCACTGATAAAGTTTTCACCTCGTCAAAAATACATTCTACACCTAAAATTAGCACCTAAAAGGCACTTACTTTCTTCAGTGACTCTTTCTGCTTCTAAACATATCTTCGATAAAGCATATATACGGGAATTCAGGTGACTTAGGCGAAGAATTCCAACTCCACTTTGTGGTTACTGTTAACTTTGTCCGCGCGCGCGATAATCACAATCAAGTATTTCAACTGAGTCAGGTGAGTTTGAGGCAAAGGCTAGCGCGAGACTGAGCGAAGCGCGAGATCTGGCGCGTGACACTTGCAAAATAGCATGAGAAAATATCAAGTGAAATTTGTAAGATTTGTGTCCCTTGGACTTTTTGTTCGTCAACAGGCGTGATTTCATGTAACTTCCTCAAAATGGCGGCTAGTGAGAGAAACTCGAGAGAACCGCGAGGTTTTCATGAAAATGCTCAAGTTATTTGTAGACTAAATTGTGTCCAGAGTCAGGGTATGTGTTAATTATAACTTCATGTGCACATATGCATGTTTCATTTGATTTTATTTACTGTATTTTGAAGTGAATATCTTTTTATGGGGATACACTATCACCCCTGTATGCCTGCGCCATTCAGGCCTAGAGCGGGTTAAGTTCCAATTTCAGTCCGTTCACAGCTTCGCACAACATAACAAGTTCACATTTTCTTCGTCTATTCACAGTTATTCCACGACCCATCTACCATATCTTAAGTTGTTTTAACGTTTTAAGCGTAAAATTCACCATAAGAACTCCAGTAAGTTTTAGCGTGTGTAGCAAAGACTCGGGGCAAAACAAGAGCAATATGGCGGGTTTTGCCCCCTTTCCGGTGACGTCACAGTGACTAGCGAGAAACTCGCAAGTGAGCTATTGTTGTGCTTGATATTCCTGTAGATGATTCCTGTAATCCATCACTTGAAACGTAGTAATAATGTTTGTACTAAGATTTTAGGCTCACAAAAACTGTTAATTTCATTTTCAGGCTGAAGGCTCACAAGCGACTGCACACCGGCGCCACCTTCAACTGTGATGAGGAAGGGTGTACTAAGTTCTTTACAACTTTGAGTGACTTAAGGAAGCACATTCGAACTCACACTGGTCAACGACCTTACAAGTACGATTCTGTGCCCAACCTGTAATGTGGCATGTTGTAGATCATGCATTTGTAACTAAGTGAACATGTTGTGGGGCAGGGATCGGCTAAGAGTCGGCTTCTTGGGTTTGATAGAGATCTCCAAGGGGATCAACAAATGCTTTAAAGTCAGTCGACAGTCTCTTTCAACCTCTTACAAAAGGTGCTTGAATTACATTTCACGTTCATGATTCGCATCATTTTTCCAAATTCAGTATTTAAAAGCTTCCCATGCAAGCAAAATATTTTTGCCCAAAATACTCTATAGCGAACCCAAATACAATTTTTTCTCCATAGAGGGGGGCCTCGTCATATCTTTGCTAATTTCACGTTCAGGATTCAACTCATTTCCTGAGGTAGAGAAATGCATTGCATGATTGACCTAGTTTTTCAAATGCAGGAGCACTAACACACTTGAGTCAAATCGGACAAGTAAACAACGATTTATCACACTTCACTCGGCTTTTCAAATTGTTTGATGTCTATGCATTGCAACTCGCTATGCTACTGTAAAACTTAATTTATATCAGAATAATAAATGGCAAACTAATCATTTGTATGGCAGCAGGCTAACTATGGTTCAAAGTTACCTACGATTGGTCATCATTGTGGGTAAATACTGCAGAATCAGACCACTTCTATAGTGTCGCACATTAATCAGATTATCTAACACTGTGTAATGACACAGTTGTAGAACCCTTGTTTATCTACCCTGGACAGCCAATAAAATGTTTTTGCTCAAGTCATCTTCAGGAGCAGTACATGCCTTCAGTGTTGCAAATCATATGTCATCTACTGTGGCTGTGTACATTTTCTCCTCTGTTGCACAACTTGGGCTTTTACTGCGGCCGTGTATTTGGCTTATTATTAACACTTCTGCTGCATCTTAAACACTAAAAAGTGTAGTATTTGTTTACCGTATGGTTTTTGCAGGTGTTCCGAGTCAGGCTGTGGCTCTTCTTTTACTGCAAGTCATCATTTGAAATTACACACAAGAAAGCATACAGGTGAGTCTGATGTAATGTCTCTCCTGAATTTGGCTTCTCCAGCGAGGTCAAACTCATGCTAGGACTCGTAAAGATGACTCACTGAAGACCAAACATGGTGCAGGACTCAGAAAACACAGCTTATGCACCAAAAAACTTGCACTCGTAAACATGCTACACTTGCTGCATGTCCACGTACAATTTTGGGCAGTCTGTGAAACGTGTTTCTGAGTTGTGTTTTTGTTTATGTAAGTCGTGTTTTGCAAACGCGGCACCATGTTTGATGGCTGGTGAGCCTTGTTTTCGAGTTGGTAAAATGAGTTTATAGTGTCTGTGAGCCATTTTTATGCACCTATATGTGTATTATGGGGTCACGTATTGCTGTCATCTGGCGTCCACTGCTATATCACTCAAACCCCATGCAGGATCTTTGTTGAATTACTTTAGGTGTATTCCTATGAACATGACAACGAATGATGACTACTTTCAGACAGATCCGACTACTGCCATGCCCGAGTGGCTTCTTTCCTTTGCCTCTGTATCTTCAAATTTTCATGTAATTCGGCAAATAGGTATACATTAAGGAGACAATGACATATTTCTGTTTTTGAATGAAAATAATTTGCACTTGACATGGGGTCAAGGGTATGCATAGACATTTAAAATAGGATTGTATGTTGTGCATTTTTAAGTGGCATTATTTAACAGTATACAGTTTGTGTACTTGTTAGTGGAGGTATGCTTAGCTGCTGTAGTTGCTCTGTAGGTGAGAAGCCATACCAGTGCAGTGAGGAAGGTTGCTCCAAATCATTTGCCAGGCAGTTCACGTTAAAAAGTCACATCAACAACCAACATGATGTTCATAAAACAGAACCCGCAGCCAAAAACAAGGTAGTCCGTTGGTTTATTTGCCTGTCGCCATAACTGCATAACTTCACGATGCTTACGTTCATAGTACTATTGCATTAGATGAAGGAGTAATTTGTAATGTAATTTTCAATAATTTTATATTTGAGATAATGTATGGTGTTTCTTGAAAAGAGTTCACCCTGTCGCTGACTGATAATCAGGATCTTGCCTTGAACTTATCTGATGGTATGCATTTCACATCTCGCTTAGTATTGCATCATTTCCTTTACCAAAATTAAGTTACCATAATTTTGTGTAAAATAACATGCATTTTGTAATCTAAATTATAAAGTTGTGTTGCAAATTGCATTACGTGGTCAAGGCCTAAATACAAAAAGCATTTCTGATTCTGTAATCTGAATTGTTGTAATTCAGTTTTTTTCTTTATTTAGAATGTGTCATCTCAGAAACAATCAAAACCTTCAGAAGTAGACACATGTGCCAGAGAGCAGCTGGAAGCAAGTGGTAGGTTTTGAAACCATAGGAAGTTCACAAACAAATACAGAGACATATACTTGTCATATTTTGAGCATCACCTTAGACCAGTATCACTTATTACTTGGCGAAATAAATTTCGCCAAGTATGTTGATCTTCCATCAAGTTTGTTTTTTTTTTTGTTCGCACGATACAGGTCGCAATTTTCGTCCGATCATCACGAAATTTATACATAACACGTAGTTCTGGAAGTACTGGAAGCCTATTGTTTTTCGTGAACATCGGATCCAAGATGGCGTCTGTGGTGGCCATTTTGTTTTCATTTTAAGATTCAAAGGCTTCTAGAGGCTACAATTTTTTAAGTACACAGCTGAAAATCGGCACAATTTATGAACTGGGTGTGCTCTATAGCTATACCGGAAATTGTTCACTTCTGTTTAAAGATGGCGGAAATATTGGCACTCGCGCATGCGCACCTCGATTTCGGGGAAAAAACGTTTTCTCCTGTAGAGGGCGCATTATAGGGCCAATTCCTTTGAATTTTTTCACATATTAGTTTTTATGACTTGCTATTATATAAAGTCAAAAAACCAGAAGTTACTTTCAAGATGGCGGATCTGGCGCATTTTCAGTCGTGCTGGAGTGCAATTTTAAACGGGAAGAAAGAATGACGTGAATTTTTGCATATGGATTCTTTGAAGTATACCCTTTCAAATGACCTGTACGGTACAATTTTTTTCTCAGATTTACCGTTTTCAAGTTATTTGACTTTGAATTTCTTAAAAAACGCAAAATTTCATTTTTTTCGAAAAATTTACAGAATTGTGTGATACTAACAATTTAGATAGAGTTTTGAACGGGCTTTCAGAAGATGTTTTCCATTTTTCGCTAGGATGTCTACTTTTTGAGTTATTTGAGATTTTCTGACAGCGCTGTTCCTTTGTTGAGCGCTGTTGCTGCATTGATGTTGGTTTAGCTTGTATTGAACTAGACAGTAGCCTATTTCTTATTGATTTATGACATCTAAGTTTGTCATATGAATTTTGTGATGTTGTTCATCATCGCCACCACCATCATCATATTCATCATCTTCACCGACGTCATCTTTTCTTTAGTTAATTTCGCCAAGTGTCGCTCAAGACTGTAGCCTATTTGTTACTGATTTCTGACCTCTATGTTCGTCATGTGTATGTTATCATTACTTGTATTGTTCATCATCGCCACCATCGTCGTCATATTCGTCGTCTTCGTCATCATATTTATCGTCATATCTTCGGTTAATTTCGCCAAGTGTCGCTCCTCGGAGCGCTTTCATTTATCTAGCTCTTGTTTGATATGGCAGTATTAGTTTGAATAAAGTTGTTTTTGACACTAGAACATGGTCTATTGTAGTTTTAAAAGCATGGCTCTGTTCTATATTTCCAATTTAAATGTGTAGATGTGTGCATTTTGGTAATTAAAGTAATCTTGACTGGCTACACTTGTGTCATGAGCTGTCTTTGTTGTAGGTACACTTCAAGGGATCACAGTACAGAATGTGATGTCTGTGGTCATCAACAACAAGCCCTATCTGCTGGCTGAAGTAGACTCTCTGCCTGATGATGGTGTCGCTCCATTGGTTCTAGCAACCGTTGATCAACCAGCTGAGGATGTCACCCCCATTCCATTAGTAGAACCAAGTGTTAATGAACAGATAGATCCCACACACATGGCTAGTGTCACTACACAAGGACAGTCAATCCAAATGTTATCCCCTTTCACTGGTGCACTGCCTAGCTGTGACAATGATATGTCATGCACTGCCAAGCAATCAACCAGCCAGTGTTATGAAATGACTGGCAGCCTATCGCAACAGCCTGTGATCACCGCTGTAACTGACAGTAGCCTCCCTCAAATTACAGCCAGCAGTAGCTATGTAATGGCTCCTAGTAAAAACAATGATTCCGTCAACACAGATTGTGATCGAGGCGTCACTTCAGTAGACAATTTATATTTGAACCCGGATGTGTCCAAAGAAGAAAGACTTCTTTCAAACTCTGATCCAACACTCTCTCAAAAAATTGAAATGCCCAAGGTTGGTGTTCGTCAACCTCATAGTCCTCAAGAGAAACGTGGGAGTGTGGAGAATTTGCAACAAAACGTTGCAGACACATTTACAGGCTTAGGACACAATTGTTCTCTTGGCAACCTGTCGACCAGCTCATGTTCTGCCAACTGCTGCAACACATGTGTCTTCTGTCTGGCCTCAGCAGTTGGCTACTCTACTGCATAAACAAAATATTGGCCTGGTGTAATGGTCTATACTTTTCTGTGGTTAAATTGTAGGCCGCGTGTATTGTATCATACATTTTGTGATTAAGTTGCAGGCAAGCTGCAATGATCTATACTTTTTTGTGAATAAGGTGCAAGCATGCTGCAGCAGTCTTCTATGCTTCTCTGGATAAGTTACCAGCACGTTGTAATAGCCTAACCTTTTCATGAATAACTCGCAGCCTATTTGCAGTGGTGTACATTTTCCTGTGACTAAGTTACAGATAACATGTAGTAGGCCATGATTTTCTATGATTGAGATCAAGACTAGCTGCAGTGGTGTATATAGCTGTGTGATGAACTTTAGTAGCCTATACTAACTACTATGTGAACAAGTTATTGACTTTCATCAACGGGTGTGTACTTTTCTGTGAACAGATTACATGGTAGCTAACCACTGCTAGAGCAAGTTACTTATTAAATTTCAGCAGTGGTCTGTACTGTACAAAGCTAGCTGTTGTTGTCTAAATTGTGGTGTGTAGTGTACGCTTATGACAAGCTGCACAATAGCTGTAGTAAGCTGTAGTAAGCTGTACTGCAGATTAAATGTATGAGCTACTAATACAAACTGATGAGTCGGTCAGCATGGACAGATCTACAAAATTTCCATAGTGTAAGTACACTGACATAGTATTTCTCAAGAGATCTGCTCATTGTAAAGGTGTGTGTAAAGTTAATGTTGTGCTCCTCCAATATACTCAGATGAGCGCTGGAATACCCCATAACTGTGATAGACCAGTGCATTCATTTTCTTCCACTTCGTTCTCCTTAAACGTGTTGCTTTCTGTCTCTCTGTCATTTTCTTCAATGCTGCTGAGCCTGATCGTGAAATATTTGTTTTCACATCTTTAATTTTTGTTACAAAAGTATGTATTTGGAATAGTCATTCCGATTGTTGTGCTATTTAAATAAAAGAGGCCACTCAAGAGGCCTTTGCAAAGTTAACTGCCGTATGATGCTTCATGATTTCTTGTAGTTCATCCAGTTTTGACCTCTTGGTCTCAATTGAGGATGGTTATAAAATAACGTTACTATGATTTCTCATCCATTTTTAGCTGCCTTTTTGATGCGCATAATCCATCAGGTGTAAAATGATGACACCTTTTAACGTCCCTGTTTTACATGTCGTGGGTCTTTTGGAGTAGAACATTATTCTACTATAAAGTTCTAAAATTAAAATTATAATAGACGTTACTGGTGCCGTAAACTGAGTAAGTGTTCTGATGTAGCGATTTTTTGTGGATCTCTCTCAGTTGTATTGCCGAGGAAATTCGCTTATCGCTTCTGCCAAAGTGATTGTTTTTAACAAGTATTTTAGAAGATAAAAGCTCAACCTTCCTGAAGTTCTTTTCAAGTTCAGCTTGAAACTTTAAGTTGTCCATTTTCCGTTGGTAAAACTAGAATTTTTTTAAATGCTCCATAATCGAAAAGGTTGTATAGTCTACATGCCTTAAAATTCTGCTCACTTTTTATAGTCATGTAACCACCATTTAATTGCAAATTTTTACCATTTTCGTTTTTATGTGACCATAGATGTGGGTGCACATTGCCGTCATCTCTGTCTGTACGGTGTCGGCAGCTGTATCTCCTAAACCCCTCACAAGATCTTTAGTTTTGGCAGACGTGTTCCTATGAAGCTGGCGACAGATAACGAATTTCGGACGGACTCGGCTACTGGTGTATCCCCTAGTGGCCATTTTCGTTATTTTATGATTACCTCTGTATCTTCAAAAGTCTTCATCGGATTATTGTGAAACTTGGCACATAGGCATCTATTAATCAGATGATGCTATCCTCCTGTTTTCGGATGGATTCGACATATTTTGCACCACCTAGTGGTCATTTTTATCAATGATTGTTTTCGAGTGGTTTTTGGCATCCGCCCCTGAGCCAACCAAACCACTCTCAGGATTATCATGAAAATTGAAAATTGTCATGTATGCAGTGGCGGATTTGGAGGGGGGGCCAAGGGGGGCATGGCCCCCTCTAAAATTCTCCCAAGATTCCATTGGACAGTTCGGTAGTGCCAATGTCTGACAGGCAAAATCCTGACTAATACTCTGGATCCGCCCATGGTGTGTTCTTACTGTAAAGAGGGCAGCTGATATTTTTTTTAGTACTGTGGCACCTCCTGTAACGGAAGTTTTGTTTGATTTTGTGCCTATGGCTATATCGCCCGTAAATGCTCTGCAGGATGTTTATATGAAGTTGACAACGGACAACCACAACTTTTGGACAGATTGGACTACCGGTGTGCCCCCTTGTGGCAATTTTAATTTTTTATGTTTAACTCTGTATCAAAGATCCTCAACAGATTTTCTTAAAATTTGGTGAATACCCTGTAGGCACTTATTACTAAGCTAGATGACGTCTTCCTTCCATTTCCGGATGGATTCAAGGTATTGTGGTCATTTTCACTGTTTTTTGGCGTTTGCCCCTCTGTCAACCCTAGGAACCAGTTTTAAAAATTGGCATGTATGTTCCTACTGTGAAGAGGACTGCTGACGGTGTTTTTCCGACCACTTTGGCGGCTCCTAGTGGCATTTTTTTTCCATAGCTAAACCCGCTGCAGGAACTTAATTATTATATTTAAAAAGTGTGATTATATGAAGTTGACACCTGACGACAACAACATTCAGACATATCCGACGATCGCTGTGCTCCCTAGTGGCAATTTCATTTTTTTCCGTTTTCCTCTGTTTTTCTGAAATTCCTTGACGGATATATTGAAACTTAGTAAATAGAGAACTATTGAACAAATGATGACATATTTCCGTTTTCGGATGGATTTGACGTGTTTTGCGCTGTGCTGTCTCCATTTTTACTGTTTTTGAGTCTGTTTTATGGCGTCCACTCCCAACCAAACTGTTCTAAGGATTGTGAAATTTGGCACATCGTGTTCTTAGTGCAGAACGGTTGACGATTTCCTGACGACTTCGGCTACTAATGCCCCTCCTAGTGGTAGTTTTTTTTTGTTTTTTTTTTGCTTCCATGTCGCTGTATCTCTTAAACCCTCTGCAGAATCTTTGTTAAATTTAGCAAATATATTTATATGATGTTGACAGACGATGACTTTCAGACGGATCCGACGAACATTGTCCCCCTAATGGCAATTTCATTTTTTTTTCCGTTTTCCTCTATTACTCTGAAGTTCCTTGATGGATTTTTATTAAAGAAACGATGGTTGCCGTTTTCGGGTGTATTCGACGTATTTTGCGCTATCTAGTGGCCATTTTTAGGATACAAATAAATACCCTGAGTCCAGAAGCACACCGAATGCGGTGCATGATTCGTGGGTGCATTTCAACGCTCCGTGTTACTCTTGTCCGATTCCAACGCACACGGTCCAGTTTTTAACCGCCGACAGCGCGTCGTGGGGACTGAGCGTTGGCATTTGTTGTGATCCGTTCGGGCTTAGTTTTCATGAGGAAAAGCGTCAAAATTTCCCCGACACATGAGGCCATACTTTATTGCATGTTTCACCTCGTTCCTGCTTCAGATGAGACCGACTGCTCTAATATAGGTTGTGGTGGAAGAGCAGTAATTGAATACGACATAAATCGTCTCGATCTACGTATTGACTACGCTCGCAAGATTTCCCTGATCGTCTACACTCACGAAGTGATTAAAATTTGGGTGACAATTTCCCACGTTTTTGCGGATTCACGTTTGACTATTTTTTGTGTTTAAGTGTCGAGATGTAACAATGCACAACGCCTATGAGAAGAGAAATACTAGTGATTTCTAGCTTCAGCTGTGGAGCACTTTGCGACACCTCCTCGCGAAATTTCTGTACAGACTCCTTATGCAATTTTCGACGAAGTCGTCCTCAGCAATGTACGTCATCGCATTGAGCCGGTGGTGTAATTGGCGGAAATAATGTAATAGAAGAAAGTAACAAATTCTTTTAAATAAGAATACTTTGATTAAAATCTGACCACATGACTTTATCCTCTCGCTAATTGCTGATATTTTAGGCTTATTGCGTACTCCGCTCTCTTAATTTGCTGTTTTCTACTCGGCGTGATTGCTAAATTTCAAAAATGGTAGACTGCGTATGTATGCGGCCGACGTGCCCTGCAGGCGATTAGGTGTTTAGGCGTTCATCCGCCCCATGCTTATTCTCCAGGCCTCTCGTCTCAGTCACCTGACTGTAGGGCCTACCAGGTCTCCACATGGATGGCCACGGCGGACGGTCAGCACTAAGGAAACCGTGTCTATAGTGTTGGATTTATCGCGGCCACTGGCAAACAACAATTTCCTGAGTGTGTCAATGAAAATTCCATCGCCTCAACTGAGGCTAACCCTTATCAGAATTCGATATTCAAAACAGTTAGGGGTGCTGAAAATCGCGGGTGAAATTTGTGTCGCACCAATGCCTCTCGTGGCACGTGCATTATAGAAAAACGTTTCCTCGAAGTTTTACAGATACCATTTCTGGTTGTTTTTTTTAGGCCTATTGCCGATATTTTATCGCCCACTCATACGCTTCAATGAAACTGGCGTACACCTGAGCTGAATACGGTTTCAGACAGTGACGCCCATTACTATAACAACTCAATAGCCTAATTCCGGAATCAGTAGCACTCTGCGACTAGTTTGGATAAGATCGACGTGTAGATGAATGACATGGATAGTATGAGAAGAGGTAGCTGTGACAGTACAATAATTGAATTCATACAGTGCCGGGTCTCCGTCGCTGGCCGCCACTCCCGGTCGGTGGCAATCATAGTACTCAGTCTTTGAGTCAATACACTGATGAATTTGCTCGTCCTTTGGGTAGTTCAGTGTTAAGAGAAATGGCTAGAACTCGCAGACCTGAAGTACCTTTCTCTTAGTCACAAGGTAGAATACGGCGGAAACAGCTTTAACGGCGGCGCGTCAGTCATCAGTTTCTGCCGGGTCACTCTCCGTAAAACAACGGTACGGCGACTAAAACCAGTTGATGCCAAATATTTCATCGGATACTCATTCTTATGTGGGTTTTGAAGTTGCATGGCTAAAGGCAAAGTCAGTGCGTATGTTGTCTGCTGTTTTCCTGCAAGAATCAGCAGCTATCAGTTCGCGCGCGATTTTCCAACCAAAGCAACCAGCCTTTCATCATCCGGCAGAGGACTCTGTTGGTTAATGGACGCTGCAGTCTTTGTGACCCGGTCTTCGTGAGTTGCAATAACTTTGCCAAAACGTTACAAAAGGCTCTATTTTTTCTCATTTTGATTTCAGATGAACTTGAATCTTTAAAGATTTATTTTTTTGTATATCACTGTCGGAAATATAAGTCCGTTGCCCATTTTGTGGTCTTTATTTGTGTCTTCGATTCCGGTTCGAATCTACTGCGCGCCGCCATTTTGTTTGCATTTGTCGATGAAAAACTCAATTGACCATACCCCTCTCGGCAGCATTGAGGAAGGGCACGTTCATTATGTTTTTTGTGTTTTACTTTGTCGTTCCGATGTGCGAGATGGACCAAATTTCAAGGCGAATTTGACGGCGTTGTTTCACTTGACAATGTTATACGTGGATGAAATGCATCTTAAGTGTCTTACAGATTGCATCGCGTTGTCATTGTGAGGATCTGTGGTGTAGAAACGCTCTCAAAGCGAGAAGAAAGCGAGGCACCCGATCATTGAGGGTTTCCCCAGCGTGTCGCGGATTTCCTTTATTTATCGGGTCTTTATTTGGATTACTGATTGCATACGGATAGATGTAATTGTTATTGATGAATGATTTCTGAATTTCGCTCTATATTCAATCGCAGCGTGGACTCGCTTCAAAGCCAAACATGGAAAACTTCATGAAGAAAGACCGATTCACGTACCAACAAGAATCTCAGAAATTCATGGAAGATTTGCGAAAATTCCACACAAGTCGCGGGTAAGTTTGCAAATTGCTATCGTTATTTGACTCTGTAATTTTTTATTAACATGTTTTGTCATTTTATGCACGTTAATTGATTTTGTCTTTGTTTCAGAACACCATTTTACAAGATACCTCTGATTCAAGGGAAACCAGTTGATTTGTATTTGTTGTACACGACTGTGACAAATCTGGGAGGCTGGAATAAGGTACTGTAAATGCGATTTCGAATTTACCTCCAAAACCCGGTTTATTAGTAGTGCCAGATAACTCTCTTGTGGTGGGATTGGGTTGATGTTATTTACTGTTTTTCAGTTTTATTGGGTCTGTTGAAGTGACATGCTAATGAAGGCATCCTTATAGTTCTCATTGTCTTCCATAATCCTTTGTGATTTAATGTTGGACCAAATCATGTGAATTTTGTAAAATTTCTGTATTGGTTCAAATGTTAATCATGTCGATGTCAGTTTTGGTATTGTTTTATACATAACGTGCACCAATTTGTCGATAAAAATCTTAATGCTCCAGGCTTTGTACTGTATCCCTATAGTAAATTTGTCTGTGTGGTTTTCTCATATGTTGTGGTCTCACAGCTGATGTTACTCTCAGTAAGGCCTACCTGTTGAGAGCATTTGATGTTGAAAGGATTGGTGGGAATGGCAGAATGTCCACACAGATAATGAAATCTTTTGAGTTTCTGTAAAAAAGAACTGGTGACTGGGCGCTAACATATGTTCATTGTAAATGAAGGTTTGTATTAGTATGTGGCTCGCCATAATGTGCATCATGCTGCACAAGTTTGGCTTTTGCCCAAAGTAAGAAGTTAAACATGAGGTTATCCCTTGCAAAATTTTTTACATATGACGAAAGAGTTAAAGTAGAAAATAATGTACATCCAAGAAAAAAACCTAGAGTGTTAAGATTATCTCAAACCTTATTCACAAAAATTGGCCATTTTTGCAGTATTTCTTATGTGTCTAGCAAAATACCTTATCTTCATTCTCGGTGAACTTCAAATACAAAATGTATACTGCGTTGCGAGAAAAAAAAAGATTTAGCAGAACCACCTTGGCACCGCACACTTGCATGGATATTTGCTAACTACTTATCCGAGGTCAAAGGTTACTGGGCTGTAACTCAAACCAAATCTTCCGCCAGGTACAGAGCACCTTCGTGTGTACCCTTAGTCCTTTCATTCAGAGAGCCACCATAATATTGAGTCAACAACGTATACAGAACAGTGCTGGGGAAAACAAATACAAAACAGTTATGATCCTGAGCTGAAGGAGTTGTGCATCTACATGCATATAATCGTTGAAAACAAATGCTACGAACCTTACGTCTCTGTGGTCACGAATACAGCAAGTTGTGAAAAGAGATAAATCCTCACCCAAATTCCTTAAGTCAATAAGTAATTTGACATTTCGCCCTTTCGATCTAGTGCTAGTGACATGCTTTAACCACCAACTCGATTTCTGTTACCATTTCGTACTTGGTTTCGTATCAGTCTCCCGGCTTGTGATTTGTAAAGACCATTTGTATAACAATGAACTATTGACCTACTTTTAAGTAAACAGTAACAGTTGATCCCACCTCTTGGCTGGGGACGGTACATTTTAACGATAATTAAGTTAATTACGCACTGTAAATTCAGTTGACATCGCGAGTAAATGTTGAAATAGCTGACATGGTTAAGGCATATATAGGTTATATTGACCGAAAACAAGTTTTCACCGAATACTTAACCAAAGATTGTGAGACTTTCACTCGTCTCAGTTTTATTGGCCTTTTCTCGGCTTCGGCAAATCGACTTAATTTAAACTTAGGAACACAAGTTCTCGAAAACGGCTTGTTGGATTTTGCTGAAACGTTCCAAACTTATCGTAATATTTATTCCTCAGTCTCAAAAACGCTCTTAGGATTTTTGATTATAAAGGCCTAGTTTTTGCGTTATGTAACAAAGACGAATAAGACTTCCGTTTGTTACAAAAATACCTTAGGTTTTGCGAGTTGATTTGTCATAGAAACCAAACGAAAAGTCTAATAAAAAATTTCTAAAGGTTTTTTGAGGTAATTGCCGAAGTTTTCATTTAGAAAAGGTTTCAGTAACATCAACCGTGGAGTTATTTTACTATGAAATCAGTGTATCTTTCTTAAAAATGAAATTTTGACTTAGAAAGGTGTTAAGGTAATAATAATAATGGTGCATAAATACAAAACACATTTTTATATTCCCCTTATCTTTTTTCTTTTAAAAAATATATGCTTTTACTAGTTGACAAACCTTAGTTTTTTGTTGTAAGCATTGAGAAGTTATAGGTGAATATTCTCTGTGGAACCATCTTCCTCTTGTTGAGTAGGCAGTAAATTGTACCATCCCTTGCTTCTTATATGAGAGTAGGTGTTTTGGGTTAAAATCCTAACACATAAAATTTGAGTTTATTCTTGTCAATTGAATGTGTTTTGTGTCCTGAAATTTAATTTGCACTCTAATAATTTGTTATTTGTAACAAATGATGTCTTAATTTGAAATTCTTGATGAGCATTAATAAATATTAAATAATGCCTGAACACGGTTCATTGGAGGGCAAGTAACTTCTATCTCAGCCCCTCGTGAATTCAAGGAATTTCGTCTAAGGTGCTGCTGTCGTTTTTCACGTGCCTTGTGGGACAGTTGTGAACTCTTAAACATCCGGTTGGTGACTCCACAAATAGCTTGTGGTCGTGTAATCTGATTCACATGTGGATGGTAAGATGTAACTTCAGTGTGATCAGATGTTGTGCGCCCCAAGAATCTTTCGTGCAAAAGATCTGCTTATCTATGTACTTATTCAATGCATTTTGATGCTGGCTTTCAATTCTTCTATGATGGTTGTTTTGTTGTAATCACACCAAAAAGCATATTGCAGTGGACCCGTGCTTTCAACTGAGGTGTGCTCAAGTGACAACTGTTATTTTCCGTTGTTGTTTACACGATGCTAAGTTATCTGTGATGTTACCGGATGTTTATGAGCAGACAAACATCCCAGAAACTACAGCAACGCTGCAGATGAAATATCCCTGAATTTGGCGAGTGTTTCCTAAAATTTTCTTTTGTATGAAAGCAGTCACTATTTTGTACTCAAACATATCTTGTGCCAGTGCTACCTTGTCCCCAGCACTCATGCTTGGTTTGTGGCTGTTGACTTGTTAATGTTTTGTTACAGATTAATGTGACTGAAGAGTGGGATGACATCCATCACCTTTTTCACATCCCAAAGGCATGTGCAAATGCGTCTCAAGCTCTTAAAGAGGTCTATATCAGGTGAGTGCAACATTCCTGCTCATACCCGTCTGTGATTCTACTTTTTGTAAGGCTTTCACACCAACGTCGATCCGTTGATTTTTGGGGGGAGTGTTAGTTGGTATGAATGGTTAACCTCGGTCCAAGACCAAAGTCAAGTTTTTGCCCTGCAAATTAGCTTCGCAGTAAAGGAATTAAGATGTGTTGTGGTAGGTTAACTTCATTATCTGTCGTTGTCAATAATAGCACAGTTCATGTTACTATGTGGTATTTTATTCAAACATTCCTTTCGAAATTTTATTACCACTAGTTGTTTGTCAAATCCTGACAATATTACTTGTAATGAGAATAATAATGATATCATAACAATAATTTATTGTGAGTTTCATATCCCTGCATTTCGACACACATCTAGCCTGCCATACACTGTGTTCTTTTGTCCACATGTCCATGGTTCCCTTACTTGTTGTCCAACACATTGCTCAGCTACAGGTTTCTCAGTGGCGTAGGTTTAGTTATAAAACTGACCTGTGGTGTACTTAAAAATTGCAAAACATTAAACTTGTACAGTTTCTTGACAGCCTGTTTCATGACTCGTCGTAACAGGATTGCTGCATTCACTCTGGCTCACCTGTGTTAAGTTTCAAAATCAAATCATGAGAATTTAGTCATTTGTTAAGCAACTTAGTGCATTTTACTTTGACACTAGTTCTTTTTGTTGATTGCTAGACTTTAGATAGTATGAATGTGAAGTTTTGAATGTCATATTAGTCATCAAGTTTGAATTTGCAATGGTGCTACAAGAGCAAAGCCAATATGACGGAAGCTCTTTACAAGGGTTCTGCAATGTGTGTTAGATGAATATTTCAGTGAAACAGCTATCAAAGGAAGCCTTGTATCAAAATAGCTCCTGCAGAAGCAAATTAACGGTTGCATGCTAGATTATATTCATAATATTGAGTCCTTGAGCCCTTCACAGATTATGCCAGCCCATTGATATGTTAAGCTTCATTCGCACGGCTACCGTAAGCATAGGCATATTAGTTGAGGGTACAGGGGTACAATTTAAGGAAGATTTGGGCAAAACGAGCAGTGCAGCATCCAATTGGTAAACATTACTGGAGCAGCATCAACGGTGAAATGTAAAGAAGAGCCTGAGGAATTAATTTGACTAAAAAGAGAGGTTCAGTGTGTCAACTATTCATCCAAGGGAAGTAGATAGAATTCCTTATAGGCCCGTCCTGAAATAGCACACCACCACTCTCATTCTAAGGTATTCAACCACAATGAGACACATGTCAACCACTTGTCCTGCGTCTTGATAATGCAAATGTACTCGAGTCACTGAATCCTATTTATTATTCATCTATGTAGTGCAGGCAAACCTGTATTGCATTTTGAGTTGTAATGCTGACATCAAGGAGTTATGCTAAAAGGCAAATATATAGGTGTTGGGTGTGCAATGTGCCTTAACTTGTTATTTAACTCAGTAATACCTGATATTTTGAAAAGTTGGTCAGTCATGCAGTGCATTTTTCTATCCCCGCGAAAGAGAGGAGTGCAATCTAGCATAGGCCTAATGTTCAGTAAGAAACACAATATTGTCATGAGAGTACCATAGCAAAGATATGCGGCCCACACCACCAAGAATGTTTTAAAAAACGCAAAATTAGGGAATTGATTGGAATCGAAGAATGAAAGGTTTGGCAAGCTTGACGACTGCTGTGTGTGTGAATAATACCAAATAGTGTCAGAGGGGCAAAATTATTGATATTTTTGCTCAAAGAATTCCAATAAAGTTATTTCTTTTGAAAACCGTTATTAGGAAAACTTCATTTATAAACATGAACCTGTCTTGATTAGATTGTCAGATGTGATTTTAGCATTATCAGTAAGTTTTGCTGACAGGTTTCAAGGTGGCTCAATACTCAGTTACAGTTATGAGAATTTCTTAGATGGAACACATGAGAATTCACTTGTAAGTGAGCACTGAAAATAACTTGCTGGTTTAGAAATGATATTGAGGTTGTCATTTACTGAGACTATAAGTAAGCCAGTGACTCATTTTAGCACTACAATAAGAATTCTTTTTTGCTCTCACTTTAAAGAACGGAATCCCAGCCTTGTGTAACTCTGAAGGCAAAGTGGCAGTCATGGCAGTGGCACATGTTTAGTGCCAAGGGAAATTCTTGATAATTTAAATCCACTTTTAGGTGAAGTACTGTGATGTCTTTTATTTCGTTCAAAACTAAATCTTGAACATAAGCCACAAGAATTTTGCTGGTAAATTTGCACTGCATCATTCCGGCTCATCAATAGTTTATTTGCCCAGGGCATACAACGCTTCAGTTGTAGTTCACATAAGGTTTTTTTTTACAAGACGTTTCACAATTGTTCCAGTAGCCAAATTTGAATTGCGAACAAAAGGAAGAAAGAGTTAATTTGTTTCTTCAACGACTTTGATGACATTCACATGTCAGGTCAGTCCTAGAATTTTGGCAAGAATTTTTTCTGCATGTGTTTTCTCCTTTCTCAAGTTGTATTCTTAACTACTCAAATGCACATGTCAGTTAGAGAGTGGCAATTCAATTTTCGCATTGCAAATAGCCTTGTAGCTAATTTTTTGGACTTCAATTTCGAAGGTCATGTCAACGGCTTGTGAATGCTCGCAATTTCTGTTGTCAGGTAATATAGCACTTAAAAGTAGATGTTGGTTATTGTGAAAAAAGATAACAGCAGTGTTTCCCCTATGTGTAGGCTCCTTTTTTTGGCCCCGCCACTTATAACATTGCCCAAGTTTGCCGCCACATGCCTAATCCTGACGGGGAAAACTTCACCACTACATAAAAATTGCTTGTAAAAAATAAATCCGCAATACACAAGTTACGTGGCTACTGTCTTTGGTTTTGGATAGAACAAGAAAAACAATAATTTAACGTTGCATTTTGAACTTTTTCACTTATTAAGCATAATCAATTTATCCCATTTCTTCCTCGTGTTCGCTTAGTGACTTGACCAACATTCAGTACTGGCTGATTGTCAGACACAGCGCTTGGTGACCAGTCAACGACCTTGACATTAGTTTTCTAAATTAGCGAAGCGGTAGTGAAATGGGTGGAGAAACGGTAAATTTAATTCATTTTTTGTGTTCACGTTTACGAAAGAGGTCATACAACAATGTGAATTATTTTGCACAATAGTTTAGTGAACCATAGACCAATCTAGTTATCTCAGTAGTCGCCTACATGGAATGGATGAATAAATGTTGTCTGCTACGTTAGCTAACGCANATAAATAAGTCTTGCCAATTATAAACAAATTTATATTAAATTTATGTTTCAATAAATTTTAAAATAGGTTGAACTTGAAAGTTGGTAAAGTTGATGTCATACTTCTCGCAGACAGCAAATTCCATGCATAATTTTTGTGGGTATGAATGAACCATTGGTGGATTTAGCAAAGGTAAAGGTACAATTGTCGGGAGAAATGGGCATACATAATCTCTAAATTGTTTTTGGTTGCATCTGGAGGAGGCCTCAAAATCGGCCAATGGGTAACGCTTTAGTTACTTAGGTTGATGAAATTCGGGCAAATCTACATTATATTACAGTGGTTCAGCTGAGTTTTTGAAACACCGGTCCGGAGGACCAACTGCTTGATTAAATTCCGGTCCCCAGAGAAAAAGGCCCGTCAAGACATTTACTAAGCTGACTGTCTGGGATGAAAATTGAAGCAGTGACCTTTGTCAGATGGTACACATTAAAGTGTAGCTCTGTTGTTTCAACTCGTTTTTTTTATCGTTTCGCTTGAGTTCACAGAAGTTACGGTCGTCACCATTGGCAGTGGTTGCCAGAGACATTGTGTTGTTACCGTTTCTGCAGTGCATTAAAAATGGCCATATTGTTGAAATTTACACTTACCAGGCCTGAAGTCCACCACGACCTCTCAATACTACGCAACAAATTTATACTTCAAAATAACCATTCTTTTCTTGCAGTTTTAAGAGCCGAAGCTCACGCGACATATTTGTGCCTGACCTATTTTTCCATGAACCCAAGTGCCAAAGAAGCAAACTCAAATCACCCAATAACAGAATTCCGCACTTAGTCCAGTTAGGATTTTTGCGAAATTTGCACTGCATCATTCTCGCAGAAGTTTTTCAATCGTAATTTAAAAAATTTGAACAGAGCCAACAAATGGAGCATATTTGCGATTAGATTTTTCTGGTTTGCATCTTCAATGACTTAAATGACATTTGTATGCACGTAGCTACTCGAATGCACGTCAGTTAGAGAATGCCAATTTAACTCTCGCTTTGTCTACTAGTCTTACCATTACGGCAAATCTTTTGAACTTCGGGTGAGTGGACTTCAATTTCAAAGGTCGTAGGTGACGAGGGAAACTCTTTGCTTCAGTGGTTGATTTTTTTTAGGTGAAACAAAGGCCCAATTAAAAATGCAATATTTATTGGCTCAAGCGTAGTTAGTGTTGTTCAATGTAAGTTCTCAAATATTTCGCTGGTCTCAAGGACTGGAGGAGATACAAAATTCTGACTTAAAAAATTCTTGTAAAATACCGTTATTACCAGTAAAGGGAATCGTTGTATCACTTGTAAAATACCGTAATTACCAGTAAAGGGAATCGTTGTATCAGACTATCATCTAGATGGTATCCAGCACGTCCAAATGGACGCCCTGACTCAAATTTAGTCATCCTAGTTGGGATGTCCTGTTCACCATTTGGACACCCAAGTAAAGTAAGTGTGTAAGTCACAGCTTTGGGAGATCATTGCTCTCTCCACAATAAAAAGCTGGTTTAGAAATGATATTGAGGTTGTCATTTACGGAGACTATAAGTAAGCCACTGACTCATTTTAGCACTACAATAAGAATTCTTTTTTGCTGTCACTTTATAGAACGGAATCCCAGCCTTGTGTAACTCTGAAGGCAAAGTGGCAGTCATGGCAGTGGCACATGTTTAGTGCCAAGGGAAATTCTTGATAATTTAAATCCACTTTTAGGTGAAGTACTGTGATGTCTTTTATTTCGTTCAAAACTAAATCTTGAACATAAGCCACAAGAATTTTGCTGGTAAATTTGCACTGCATCATTCCGGCTCATCAATAGTTTATTTGCCCAGGGCATACAACGCTTCAGTTGTAGTTCACATAAGGTTTTTTTTTACAAGACGTTTCACAATTGTTCCAGTAGCCAAATTTGAATTGCGAACAAAAGGAAGAAAGAGTTAATTTGTTTCTTCAACGACTTTGATGACATTCACATGTCAGGTCAGTCCTAGAATTTTGGCAAGAATTTTTTCTGCATGTGTTTTCTCCTTTCTCAAGTTGTATTCTTAACTACTCAAATGCACATGTCAGTTAGAGAGTGGCAATTCAATTTTCGCATTGCAAATAGCCTTGTAGCTAATTTTTTGGACTTCAATTTCGAAGGTCATGTCAACGGCTTGTGAATGCTCGCAATTTCTGTTGTCAGGTAATATAGCACTTAAAAGTAGATGTTGGTTATTGTGAAAAAAGATAACAGCAGTGTTTCCCCTATGTGTAGGCTCCTTTTTTTGGCCCCGCCACTTATAACATTGCCCAAGTTTGCCGCCACATGCCTAATCCTGACGGGGAAAACTTCACCACTACATAAAAATTGCTTGTAAAAAATAAATCCGCAATACACAAGTTACGTGGCTACTGTCTTTGGTTTTGGATAGAACAAGAAAAACAATAATTTAACGTTGCATTTTGAACTTTTTCACTTATTAAGCATAATCAATTTATCCCATTTCTTCCTCGTGTTCGCTTAGTGACTTGACCAACATTCAGTACTGGCTGATTGTCAGACACAGCGCTTGGTGACCAGTCAACGACCTTGACATTAGTTTTCTAAATTAGCGAAGCGGTAGTGAAATGGGTGGAGAAACGGTAAATTTAATTCATTTTTTGTGTTCACGTTTACGAAAGAGGTCATACAACAATGTGAATTATTTTGCACAATAGTTTAGTGAACCATAGACCAATCTAGTTATCTCAGTAGTCGCCTACATGGAATGGATGAATAAATGTTGTCTGCTATGTTGGCTAACGCAGATACATCTGATTTATTTTGAGCAAAAATATGCAATCAACGATAGTAACGGAAGTTTCATAATACAACCTAGTTAATCAGGTCTAAATAGGTTCAAATATATTTTTTCCTTCTATGTTTGTGCCTAGACCCGGAGAATTCAATTCTAGTGGCTCTGTCCTGTCATGTCCGCTTCCTGTGTTAGAATGATACAAAATTCTTTATACACTGAGATCACACAATGACACTTCATTGCGGCACCAGTTGTCACATCTACTGCGACCATTCACCACTGTATCCTTTCAAAGCCCAGGCAATGGGGATCCCACTTTCCATACTCATGTGCGACAATGGGCTTTGCAACCCGTTGGGACCATTCACCACCACGCTTCTTTCAAAATCCAAGGGAAACACTGAACATTTTCAATAAAAACTTTGCTTTTTATCACCTAATGCTCAGCTTACCCACACATCCTAATTCTTTTCAAATTTTCAATGTGTACGCCATGATACAAATGGTGTATACGTATCTTTGTGTAAGAGAGTTGAGCATCTAGTGTCGGCGTTTTTCTATTGTAGTTTTGTAATAATTTGAATTTGAAAAAAGGTATTTCTTGTATAACAGTGAGGTTTTACTGGGGACATATGGGAGTCGTACGTAGTTTTTTGGTATTAGTATGTGCAATCAGCTGGATATTTTTGTAATTTCTCTTCAATTTTGCCCTAAAATGTGTGCCAAAATTGTAACTTTTCAATTTTAAAAGGTTGATTAAGGCCAGAAAAGCATAGTTGGTTCTGTTCTGTATTATCTTTTTTTGAAAATGAGTCGGTTATGGATCCAGTTGCTCATAAGAGATGGGTAAAAATGATACTTAACATTATTTTGTTTTTTACTTATCGCTTGGTAAATTATGGCGTTTCAAACCATGGTTACCATTTTTGGTACAGATTTTCATAAAAACAGGATACCTTGGCTAACATTGAGTGCTTGTTTCAATTTGAGTTGGGTACAGACCAGATCCAACTATGCTTTTTTGGCCTTACTGATTGTTTATATGTTCAAAAATATGTGAACTGTTCTGTGCAAGTTCGCTTATGGTGTAGTCATTTTTCAATCAATGTTTATTTTTGCAGACAAATTTGACAAAATAAAATTGCACAACTGAGCCATTTTGTGTGCTCAGTTGAAAAGCTTTCCCATGTAACATTACATTACAATACTGTATGCCTAGTATAATGTTGTCTGATTAAGATTCAAAGTTTATTCCTGTTAAAGTGATGGGTTGAAAAGTAATTTGTTGTAGTTAAGATGTATACGCATGTCTTGACTATTAATTAAGGTTACTCATGAACCATAATTCTTTCTTATTTCATTCCGCAATTCGTAAATATTTCGTTTAAAAAGCACTCATTTCCTCACAAAATTCTTAGAACAGGAAAATTTAAACTTCGGCTATGTTCGGTTCCTACGTCAAATCAGTGAGACATGTCCCGAGCAATGCTGAGTCTGGCAAGCATCTCCATTGTTACCAGAATTTAGTCAGGTAGATGTTACTTACTGAGTGGTTAAAGTGCTCACAATACCTGTTGGACTCTGGCAGCACCCATAACATGGCCACTTTTGCTGAACTGAAAGGCATGTTCAACCAGCTACTTAGTAACTGGTGAAAATTTAACTTTAATACACTTTGATATAATACGTTGCTATAAAATACGATTTTGTACAATATTCAGATTTTCTGTGTCAAAAGTATAAGGAATTGTCTTGTTATTTCACTGTGAACTGCAAGTTGCCCTTTGCACTTTACTAAAAATATTTGAAATTGTTTTGAAATCTTTTTTTTTTTTTTGAAAGTCAACTGTTCTTCATGGTCTGATCATGTGACACAATAGGATACATATTTTTCTGAATTTTATGATATATGGTTATTTCGACCCCTGCCCTGTTCGGCATCTGCTCAAAATGGATATTAAATCAAAACATAAGGTTTTGTGATGAAATTTAACTTTCAATTCATAAACTACGTACAACAAAACTTCTTATCCCACCTTGACTCGACCCATCGACACGCGTGTCAAACTACTAGTATGTCGTGAAGGTCATCTGAAAACTGACTGGTTCTTTTTCAAGCATTCTTGGAATTTCGTTGGAATAAATTATGGTTAAATCATTCTGAGCGCATGCTATGAACAGTTCAAACTACCATGGTTGCTTGTGGGTCACTGTTCATATGTTGGCATCTTTTTACATAATGTCATGTGTGTTTCCTCTCCAATCAGGTATCTTCATCTGTATGAAAGAGTTCGTTTCCATGGCGCTGACCTGGATAATGCTGATGGTGGAGAGGATGAGGAAGAAGACAGAATGATGCGGCGCAAACGTGCCAACACGCCTGTCAGTAGTATGGCTATGAGTTACAACTACAGGCAACACGAGATACCAGGTAAAGATTGGTCTTGTGTATTTGTCGTGTGTCATGTTAGTATGACATGTTTAGTTACTACCTCAGGCAGTCACTTGTGTATCTGCATTAGCTTCATATTTCAGCACTTCACTGTAATTCTTAGTTTTTTGGGGAAAATATTGTTGTGATGCTCTCAGAAATAATGGCCATATAGTATGGTTTCTGTGGACCCTTTATACTTTTTTATTCCAATAGTCGTATTGTGAGTCTGCTCAAGTGATGAATATTAAATAGTTAATCCAAGTCATTAGTTTGGGAGACACCTGTCGTGACTGACTTTTTATACATTTAGTTTTTAAACTTACAGGCTCAGCTAATTCCTCAGTGTTCCCAAGGCCTCTTTTGACTCATCACACTAACGCGTTTGAATTTAGCCACGTTTAGTTGGGTTTCCTTTAGTCAGGTTTGAATAACCGTGCTTTGAGTTAAAGATATTGCTTGTTGGAATTCAGCATTCTTGCTACAAAATAAAGGCCCATTTTTCACGTTGGGTAACTCCAAAATAAATGATGTTGAAGGTAGCATCCCAAAGTCAAAAGCCCACGCCAACACATGTACAGTACTGGTGCAATGTACACTATGCTATTCACCAACCAATGGGTGACTTGGTTACACAAACTTGCTGTGCAGTTAGACTACATTCAGTATTGTTATTGATGTTACACTGGTGTCAAATACTGCTAAGAAAATTCCCCTCATCAGTCCCAAAATTTCCCTTCCAGTGAGTAAAAATTCCCCTCAAGGTTAGAATCCCTCTTAGCTTACGCAGAGGCTCAGCTTCAGACGGTTTTTAACTTTCAAAATCCTCACTTCGATCTAGCCAGCCAGTTAGCTGTATGAAGACTGTCGTCAAAATACAGCTAGGTACCACTGTGTGTATTTCTTCCGTAGACCCCGAAATTGCTCACAACCAGGGTAGTTCTGCTCGTCACCTCGCCATGAAACTTTTATCAACATGTAAAGCTAAAGACCGGACGGGGTGCATGCAAAATCTGGGAATTAACCGAAACTCACCTTGCCTGTTACAGCCGTTTAAGTGAAAAAAATGCAATGAACGTCATTTTCTAGCGTAACTCGCGGCCTTTTCTAACTGAAAAGTATGTCGTCGTTTTGAAAACAGTACGCTCGTGTCACGTGCATGCGCCATTTCCTAAATTTTTGTGACATCTCTCGGGAGGTGATGATAGCTTGGCAGCAGCAAAATTTCTTCTGAAATTCGGTTTTTCGGTATCAAAAATTCTAAAAACTTATAATGAAGTGAAACCAGTTTCGATAATTTGTTATCCCGTATACGCAACCTCGTGAAAGAAGAACAGTTGATTGAAGAATCGGCGAAAAAAGAAACTGGCCAATAGGCGACGCAATATTTCATGGCGCCGAAAGCCGTCGCTAAAGATCGCTCCACAACTTTAGCAGCAGAATAACGGTAGAACGCCATTTTTTCCAACACCGTTAAATAATTTAGTTTACTCAAGGAAGACTGTAGTTTTTAATGACACAAATTTTGTGCCAGATTTTATCTTGCCACTTTTTTACCCACATCGGTACAAAGCCGTATATTTAGTATACAGCTTTGTTCCAAGGCTAACTTCGATCATGCCTTTCCAGTGTTACAGCCTCGACTTGGGGGAACTGAATCTGGATTACACAGTTTTTTTTTCTGTTAGGTGCCCTCAAGTGTTGTGCAGTTTTCTTCGATAAGTTTTTTACACTTCTGAAATCCAATTTCTGCTAGATACTCTGCGTGGACACTTGGGCCTGTCATTGGATATAGTGCAGAAAAGTGACTATCACAAGCTGGAGAAGTCACTGATGTCTGGCTTGGCCAACGAAGTCGACTTCGCCATCAATGTCGTCACTCTGTTATCAAATGAAGGCAAACACATAATACACCTGTCTCATGCACCATTAATACTTCACCTGTTGATGGCTCAAGTCGGAATATTCACTGAAGGTGAGTACAACTTTTACAGACTCCCATTGTTTTCGCTTTTGGTATACTATGGTTTGCCTGTTTTGTACTTTGCATCCTTAATAGTTATGTGTGTCTGCGTGCTTATTACCATATGAGGACCACATTTAATGGGCACTATTTTCATTCAGGACCATCAGGATTCAAAGATCTGTATGAAGATGACTGGCGTACACACCTCAAGCGCAACTTTATCAAGGTACAGTTGTTACAAAGTAAAATGTCTGTTATCTTGATATGCTATTGTCATTGAAAATGGCGGCGTTTTAACAGGGTACTCATTTACTAGTGTTGCAGTGTTTTCTAAGACCTGATTTGACTTGTCATAATAATGAATTTGGATTTCTCCATGAATTGGTTCGTCAGCAGTGAATTTGAAAAGCACTACCACCACAGGTTTGAACTAACCGTAGGTCAGACCTTTGTTACGTAGCTGTCGCTCAGTACGAACTCTCAAACATTTACCTTGCATTAGTAATCTGCGTTGAGTTTCAATTTTTAATCATAGAGCCCTCTCTGTTGGCTGTTGGTTTTGGTGTTTGCATTTGCCAACAATTCTATGTATGTAATCCTGCACTGATATACAAGTTTCCACTACTGAAGAACTGGACTTACCCCAAGTCAATCTCGTTTTTTTCAACTTTTTGTTGTGGAGAATGCTATACCATCAGCATAACCATGATGCTCTCATCCAATGTCTGCTTTTCATCTTGCAGTTCTGGTTTGATACTGTGGAAGATAAGGAAATCAAGGAGCTCATTTCACCATGTTCTGAATATTATGAAAAAGGTACCAACTTCAAGACTTTGACTCAACCAAGAATTTATTCAGTCAGATAATTAATAAATGTATAGAATCTGTTGCTTTTCATGCTCTCAAGGATTAATTATAGCCACACTTAGCTGGCTTAAAATGAAAATGGAATTAGGCCTTTTATTCTCATCAAATCGATCTCATAGTATTCGTTACTATGATGGGATTTTATTTTCGTTACAAGCAAGAACATCGAAACCTGGAGCATAAAGTGCTTCAGTGTTAGTTGAGATTGGCCAACCCTGAAATTGCAAGTTCAAGAATGGCGCGTGTTTGCATTGTTAGTGACTTGAGTTGCCGGCTCAGTCTTCTGTAATTCAAGATTAGATGGGTGTGGCAGTGTTTTTAAACCCCAAAGCACTTAAAGTGAAGAATCCGACTTTGGTTGCTAAATGGCATCTGTAAAAGATAACCGAATCTACTCAGTCTGTCACCAATGCAGATTCCTCTTAAGATGTGGTTTAAATGCCCAAAATGTCTCTTTTTCTAGAATGTATGTCACCAGTGTTTGGATATTGTGGGATTGTTCAGACATGGAATGTGTCAGTTGTGTTCTAATTTGGTGGCCCTCTTTGAATTGACAATCACGTTTATTCTAATATGTAGTACTTCAGTGCTGTGTAAGTCATTCACTCTGTATTGGTATGGTCATAATTGGGCAAATCTCACTTAGTACTTTGTTGGACCTAATTTGGTGTGGACTGATGCATAATTAAAGGATGGCCAGACAGCTGTGTAATGCTGGAGAATGGTCAACTCAAAAATTTGTTGTTTTGATTAGTTTGGGAGGTTTTTATGTCCAAAAAATTTGAAGTGTAGTCAAGAAAATCATTGCTCCAAGCCAGTGTAAGGCTGGGATATATACGAGTTTCAGGTAGCATGTGGTGCTGATATTAGTAGGGGTATGATCTTAAATTTACATCAAAGCAATCAGAATAGCGTTCATCCCAGTGGCATTTATTCTGACTTGAAAATACTGTGATTGCTTGTTTGTTTGTTTATATATTGATGCTTTATACACACATTGGTTTGTCACATTTTCCAACCTGCACTGTTTTAACTGTTTCTTAAGACACCAGAATTGTTTTTTGTTTGTTGTTCTTAGTGTAGCTCATGACACACTCATGTATACATTTGTTTTTGATGTGCCAAACAGTGGTCGCTTTACCATTTCCATGCTCAAGAAGCAGTGAGCTTGCATGTACACGTATAACAATAAGTTGGTGAACTAATGTACACGTTTTGAGGTATATAGTAGTCACGAAGTTATGCAGTGTTTACCATGTATCTATCCAAAATGCAGTAGCTGAAAGGATAGATCCTTGTGTTTTTATTGTTATGCCGGGCAGTGCTTCAAAATTTGTGCGACTGATGGATGTGTACTGTCAACTTGGCACCATCACAACAACATTTTGTATTGTCATAAAAATGCATTCAAATTTGATGTCTGTGTCTTTGAAGTTTTTTTCTTTTCAAAAGATTGGTGTATGTTTGTTGTAGACAAATTGTTGGATGTAACTGACTACAATGGTAAAGGGGTGTTAAACTTGGACCGTGACTTAGGAATTAGTGACTTGGAGGGACAGCGTGTGTTACAGGTAGGTCAAGTGTAATTACAGGTAAAGATGTGGGGTGTGGACTTGTGCTGTTTGTTCACCTCTAGTATCAGCATTTGACATACGTGTAGTGTTAAATAATTCAAGGGATTTCATCTATGGGGCTGTTGTCATTTTTGAAATGCATTGTGGAATGATTATTTTCTCGCAAACGTTCAGTAACATCACGGTAAACAATATGACAAAAACCAACACTTTTGACTTCACCGCACCTGAAATGATGTCACGAGTTCACTTCAACATGCTTTTTGGTGTATCAGTACAGCTAAGCAACCATTATACAAAAATAAAAAGATTGAAAGTGAGCCACAAAGTGTATCAAATTAATAGATTAGCAAATATTTTTTGTGCGAAATATTCTCGAGGTACGCGACATGCAATCACACTGTTAGTGTTTAATCTCAAAAGGCTATCCATAGAATGCTGTGTGGAAGTCCTACTAATATATAATTGCTTGAAAACAGTCATGAAGTGTGCGTGGAGGATTTTTAACTGTATTTATTATAAGTTAATGCCGTGAAGAGGTGATCTTTATTGATCAAGTCATTGTGTGATTGCAGATCGCCGTGATTCTGCGGAATCTTTCATTTGAGCCAGAGAACAGCATGGTGTTGGCCAATCATCCCACAGCATTCCGGTTCTTGATGCTGTGTGCCCATAACAAGTACTCGTCTTTGAAACAGATCGGTTTGGATACTCTAGGAAACATTGCCCTGCAGGTAACACTGTTAAACAAAACTGGCTGATTCCATCGTGTGAGAGGGGTGCATGGAAACACTGATTACATTCTTTTTATGTGCTCATTATATAATGGTTGCACATTGTCATCAGTGTGTCCGGGTGTCCTCAATATCTCAAAAAAAATCTCTGGTTGGATCTTGATGACATTTGGAACAAGTAGTGCATCACTAGAACAATGCACTCCAATTTTCAATCTGCCCAGGGCTTAAGTGGTGGGGGCTTTTCAGTGTTCTGGGGAAGAGAGTTTCCAGGTGATATCTGGTGAACTGGTAATTGGATTTCAGTGAAACTTGACACAGAGGTATGTTACAACAGTGCACCGTCACCAGCCAATTTTCGGGTGGCTTTGACCACTGCAGCAGTCCTAGTTATCATTTTGGTCTCGACAAGGAGCTTTTTCAGTCATATTTTTAGGGGACGAGATTTTCTGCATGATGACTTGAGAGCCAATGGACAAATTTCAATGACACTTGACAAAGAAGAATGCAACAGTGCGCCTCACCAGTTGATTTTCTTTTATATTCTACCACTGCAACACTCCCTAGTGGCTGTTTTGACCTCGACAAGGTGCTTTTGCTGTACTTTTTAATGTGGTAGGGTGTTTTCGGATGATGTTTAGAGACCCAATTGACAGATGTCAATGAAACTTGGCAGAGGGGTATGTGATGGCATTCCATCGGCACTGGTCGAATTTTATTCAGTTTCAGGTACTGCAGCACCCCGTAGTTGTCGTTTTGTCTGTTTGTGCTGTTGATCAGTTGTTTGCGCTGTTGATCAGTTGTTTGCTTGATATCTCAATAAAATGGCTGCTTGTATTTTGATGAAATTTGGCACAAGGTGTAGGGGATTGCTTGGTCGGTGCGTGCCAGTTTTCAATTTGATAAGCCCCCTTGGTCAGGGGATGTTGTCTATAGAACCAATTGGTGGCAGATTTTAATGAAACTTGACACAGGTATGTGATGGCAATATACGGGAACCAGTCAATTTTTGGTTGTATTCAACCACTGGTCAGAATGTCTCCTTGGGCTGGTTTTGTCTGGTTGTCCAGTTGCCCAGTTGTCTGCTCCACATCTCAGCAACTCCTGATCGTGTTTTGATGGAGTTTGGCACGAGGGTGTTGGGCATGTAGCTTTTCAACTCATGAATTTGCCCTGGGAGTAGGGACGGTGCTTTTCAGTATTTTCTAGGAAGAGCATTTCCTGATAATTTTTAGACAACTGATTGACAGATTTCAATGAAACTTAACACAGGGATATGTAGANGATGGCAAATGCTGTGGCACAACTTGCTTTTGGGGTAATTCGACCTCTGCAGCAACCTTAGTCGTCGTTTTGGTGTTGACAAGGGCTTTTTAGTGTTTTTGAAAAAAAGGTTTCGGGATGATATCTCAAAAAGCGATTAATGGATTTCAAAGAAAGTTTGACATCGAGGGATGCGACGGCAATGCACTGGTACCAATTGATTTTGGATGGAGATGAGGGCAGCTACCAGTTTTGAGAAGATTCCATCAAGTGCTGTGCCATTCTGTCATTTTTTGTATCTTTGTATCTGCCAAACCTCAGGGTTGTTCTTTATGAAAGGAGGTAGACTAGAACTAATTTATATGCTTAGTGATGTGTCCCTTAGTGGTATGTTTTATTTCTTTGTGGCAAATGTTGGAAACTGTTATTTTTAAACTTTAGGATTTGATGTTAGTTTTAACAGATGAAGTACCACCACCTTTAGTCAATTCTGACTATTGCAGCTACCCCTTGTGGTCATATTGTTGTCACCTTTTACCTTACACAAATCTGTTAATCACCCTTAGAAACATATTGCACTGTGGGCGCATATCCAGGCTTCCAGTTGTTTCTGTTTGAATAAGTTGTTGTTTTTGAATTTAATATCCTCTTATTTAGCACTCAGTTTACATTAAAGTGGAATTGTGTTTTCACTTTGTCAAATGCCTCAATAAAACATGGAATATTACTTCCTTTTTGATAGGTCTTGTCTAGATACTATTGCCAGAAACAAGCAACCTTGCCTCAAACCAGCAAAATATGTATTTGCTTTTCGCAGCTGACACTCGACCCCATTGACTTCCGTAACACCCAGCTGGTACTGAGGACAATCACACGCTGTCTAGGCTCCTCTGATAAGTTTGAGGTGGTCCGAGGCATGGAGATCCTGGGCAAACTGTGTCAGGTGGAATGTAACGAGGAGATCGTGACTAGCAGTCTGGAGCCAAAGGCCTATTCTGACCTGGCTGGTCTGCTGACCGTGCAGGACATTCAGTTGATAGTATACGCCCTGGAGTCTCTCTATCAGCTCAGTGAACTGGGCGAGGAGGCCTGCAATGGTATAGCCAACAGCAAGCGCTGCGTGGGTATGTGCTGCCTTTTCCTACTTTCATCCATTCATGTCCCTTTAAAGTTGAGATAAGTATGACATCAAATGTTGCATCTCGGAGCTAACCATCACATCGTAGTGTGAGTCTGAACTTGGACTGATCACTAATGTCGTTGTGTGTTTACAAGTAGCTGACATTTTGATCACAGAAAAGTGCTTGGAAGTGATAAGGTTTGTGCAAAAGTGGTCCCATAATTATGTTGAAGTTGCACTGTGAATGTGTTGCATGTAACATCTCGAGAGATGCTTATTAGTTGTAAATGAATCTCGGATGTGGAATATTTCAAAATCAGTTTGAAAACAGGCTGATACTCCATCATTTGTTCTCTTCTAACAGTATTGCTTTTCTGGTTCAATTTTGGAAATTTCTGAAGCCAAATATGCATTAAAGACTCGTACTTATCTCCCCTGTCCATTTCATTGTGTTAACTTTTCCAGACTTAAGTGAGTAGTCTTTTAATAATTATTCAAGTTGCAAGGATATTTGTAAAAACTTGTGTCAAAGTAGTAACTCTACAACAGTTTTTAAGTGAAATTTGTTATGTTATGTGGGCAGTACTTTTTGTCATCACGAACCAGAAATGTTGGAACATACTTTTTATGTCTGTTATGTCACTTTGTAAATGGTTGCTGGATAAGAACAATCTTCTGGCTTTGAGTAGGGAAACAGTTTTATGAGGAGCAATCTTTTGTTACAATAACAAAGTATTAAACTTTTGCATTGTAAAGCGATTTATTTAAAAAACAGGAACCAAACTTTGTGTCATTCATTATAATTCTAGATGATAAATTCAACATTCAAAAACACATGGAAACAGTGGTTCTAGATTTGTGTCCAGCAGTCCAGTTCGATTAATATGTTACCACCACTATAAGCCAATAGTTATTTTGCATATAGCTCTCTCATTTGTGTCTTTCAAAACTCACTTGGAGAGAAAGAAATAAAATATGCTTTTTTCAGACACACTTGTTGACCTGGTGACTATTGAAGCTGGATCGTATGGTCCAGGAGCTCTGCAGGGTATCAAGGTGATAGAACATTACGAGATGGTCCCTATCTCACCACACGCCCTTGCCACACAATCAGATAACAGTAAGTAGGCTTGTGTAGTCATCAACTTGTGTAGCTTGTGCAGAGTAAATTGTCCAGTTGTATGGGATACTGAAACAAAGATAGCTGATTTAGTTCTGATCTATCATTCTCTGATTAAAAGACATTGAAGACTGTCAATGTAGGGTTAGCGCAAGCCATATGTTTGTTACAAAATGGAATATTTTTGACATCTCAATTTTACATTTACAGCACTTGTCGAAGGCACTTATAAAATCAGTTTGATATTGCTATAAACCCACCTTAGATTATGAAAAATATCTTTTGAATTGGATTACTTACTGTTCCTTCTTCAAATTGGAGATGATTTGAGGACTTCGATAGAATTGACAGTTGGCTATTAGTTGAGATGAGGCTCTACAGGTTGGCTTGTTAAGTCATTTTATGCGACATGTATGTTCTCAAGGAACAACTAACTGTCACTTCTTTCCATACTGAGAAGTCACTTCTCGTCTTAGTAAGGGACAAGTTAGGACCAATTGTATTGCAGTAAGTGGTCTAAAAATTTGATTCTTGGGTTTGTAGTCGCTTTTCAAAGAAATCTTGTGCATCACTTGTTGAAGTTGTTTATTAATCAGACCAGGACAATAGTGCTCCGAGTTTCTTTGACACATATATCAACTCGAGTATTAGCTAGAATGTATCAGATAAGTCCATGTGCCAGTCTACAAGTCCGTGACTGTGTTCTTGCAGGATTGCCTGCAGCACCCATACAAGGTCAAACATATCAGTCAATACCAAGGCCTGTAGCAGTCGACCCACAGACATATGCGTGTAATTGGTAAGTCTTTGGGCTGACAAAACTCTTAATGTTATTCTTTTAAAGATGTGTCTTAAATGATATTTCCCGTTGCCTTATCCTCACTCTTTGAGGTGGATAGGTCAGTCGAAATATTTTATTTTTTCTCTAGTTTTCATTGCTTGGGTTAGCACATTTTTATGCGCCCTCATTGACTTAATCATGTAGGTGCATATTGCTGTCGTCTCTTTCTGGGATGTCCAGTGTCTACTGTTTTATCTCATAAACCCCTTGTAGGATCTCAATGGGATTTTGCAGATGTGTTCATATGAAGCTGAAGATGGATGACTACGTGTTTCGAACCAGTGTGACTACCACTGTGCCCCCTAGTGGCAATCTTGCATTTTTTGCCTTTGCCTCCATCTTCAGAGTTCTTTGATGGATTTTCATGAAATTTGGCGTGTATGCTTCTATCAAGGAGGCGAGAATGCTGTTCCATTTTAAGGTGGATTCGACATATTATGTACCACCTAGTGGCCAATTTTGTTATTTTCGAGGGGTTTTTGGCATCCACATCTTTATCCACTAAACCTCTCAAAGGATTGTTTTGAAAAATGGCAGATGTATTCCTAACGAGATCATGTCATGTTGAATTTTATGTGCCCACATATTTATATGTGGACGCATTATGCCGTCATCTCCGTCCGTCCGGGCGGCGTCCGGCGTCCGCTGCTCTATCTCCAAAACCCTTTGACATACGTTCATGAAATTTGGCACATATGTTCCATTCATGAATGGGACGGCATGTGCGAACTTTCGGACGGATCCGACTACCGGTGTGCCCCCTAGTGGCAATTTTAATTTTTTTACGCTTACCTTTGTATCTTCACAAGTCCTTATTGGATTTTCATGAAATTTGGTATGTAGGCACCTATTAGTGAGATGACGCTATCCTCCCGTTTTCAGATGGATTCGACATAGTTTGCGCCACCTAGTGGCCATTTTTAGTGTTTTCGAGTCTGTTTTTGTGCGTCCACCCCTCTATCAACCAAACCGCTCAAAGGATGATTGTGAAAATTGGCATGTATATGCTTACTATGTAGAGGATGGTTGACGATGATTTTCCGACGATTTCGACTACTGTGGCGCCTCCTAGTGGCAGTTTTGTTTTTTTGCGCCTATGGCTGTATCTCCTAAACCGTTCGCAGGATCTTTACAAATTGTGTAAGTATATTTATATGATGTTAACAACGGAAGATGACGACTTTTGGTCGGATCCGACTACCGGTGTGCCCCCTAGTGGCAATTTTAGTTTTTTACGCTTACCTTTGTATCTTCAAAAGTATTGAACGGATTTTCATGAAATTTGGTATGTAGGCACCTATTAGTGAGATGACGCTATCCTACTGTTTTCAGATGGATTCGACGTAGTTTGCGCCACCTAGTGGCCATTTTTACTGTTTTCGAGTCTGTATTTTTGCGTCCACCCCTCTATCAACCAAACCGCTCAAAGGATGATTGTGAAAATTGGCGTGTATGTGCTTACTATAAGGAAGACAGCTGACAATGATTTTCAGACGATTTGGACTACTGTGGCGCCTCCTAGTGGCAGTTTTGTTTTTTTGCGCCCATGGCTGTATCTCCCAAACCGTTTGCAGGATCTTTACTAAATTTAGCAAGTGTATTTATGTGATGTTGACAACGGACGATGACGACTTTAGGATGATTCTGATTACCGGTATGCCTCTAGTGGCAATTTTAGTATTTGCCTCTAGTGGCAATTTTAGTATTTTACATTGACCTCTGTATTTTCATAGGTCTTCAGGTGTATACTTTGTGTTACTTCGTGACTGTGAAGGAAAAGTTCCAAGTAGAAATTTGTTTCTGGCATTCTAATGCTGTGCTAATCTCGTATGTTGGTAAATTTGTTTTTAATTCTATGTTTCTGTGGTGCTTTAAGCAACTGGTGTATAGGATGTGCTTGTATTATGAAGATTACTCACATTTTGCCCCTAGCCTATTGAGGAGACAATGACCATGCCTTTCCATTTTGCAAAGTATGCCCTCTACTGGCCACTTTATGGTACCAATAAACAACCCTAGAAGGATACCGTATGCGGTGCAATTGTGGGCGCATTTCAACGCTCCGCGTTGCTCTTGTTAAGTTCATTTTTGATGTCTGCCTCTCTATCTGCCAAACCATGCAAAGGATCATTATGAAAATTTACAGATGTGTTTCCATTGACCAAAGCAGGAGTGACATTAATTTTGTCCAACTGCTCTAGTGCCCAAAGTGGCATTTTTTGCATCTCTGAGTGTCTTGCTTAAAGGCTTGCAGGATCTGACAAGTGTATTCCAATGAACTTGACAACAGACTGACGGGCTGTCCTTCCCCAGTGGCAATTTGATTTTTTTACATATGCTTTGGCAATAGTGGGAACCAGTTTGATGTGCGTTATTCTGTGGAGAACGCTGGTTCTCAAAATGCAGCCACATTATATCTATTACCCTGTTTTTGTGAAGTTCCTCGATAGATTTTCATGAAATATGCAAAACTGTTTACTATTACGGAGACGACAGCAACTTTCCATTTTCGGACAGGTTGGACATATTCTGCACCATCTGTTGACCATTTGTATGACACTAACAGTCACACCTAGAAGCATACTGTTTGCTCTAATGTTTTTTTTATTTTTACTACAATTAAAAACATTCTTTTGTGTGCTTGTCACAGTTGTGTCAAGATAAGCCAACTTAATTTTACCATGTATAATTGGTGTAGTATCTTTCTATTTAGTAATTGCCACTATGTTTAAGTGGTGCGGGTCATCATGCTGAAAGTTGTCATAAGAGTGCATATTCAAAGGACCATGCTGCAGTTGCTTTTTTGAAGCAAACGTATTGGTTACCAAATGTCAGTTTTTGACAGCTTTTGTATTATCAATGTCCTTTGCTCTGTAATCAGGCTCAAGTCAAACTATGAAGCACAGCCAAGCAAGGTGACCAGTCGTGCTGATGTCTACTCTAGCTTCCTGCACTGTTGTTCAAAACATGGCCAGACTAGTGTACTACCTGCCGATAATTTCTTCAACTGTGTCAGGTAAATGTTGGTCTCTGTGCTGTACACTGATCACTGGTGCAGATCCAGAAGAGGGCCTGGACTTCCCCTGCTTGGACACTTTTTACTGCTTCTGTAGAGTAATGTAAAGTGTCCTGCAGCTGTCCACCATCAGACCCCCACTGATCATGATCCTGGGTTCACGCCTGAATAATCAGTCGACCCTTTTTACAGATTTAAACAGAATTTAATATCATGATATTACGTGAAGCTGTTTCTGCACTTTGATGGATGGTTGGTTTTGAGTTTGGTCTTTGGCGATATAGATATCTCAAGCCGGGGTTTTACTCTCAAGTTTACATGATAAGGAAGAGTGCATCCTGAAATGGATCATATCTGGTGATTTCATCTACAGCAAAATATGCTCACTGGTAATGTTGATGGCCGTTTTTCAAATTTATTGAGGGTCGATTGTAGGCTCATAAACATCTGTTGTCATTACTGAAAACTTGGAGACTTTTATAAACCTGGGTGGTGTTCTGTAAGCGCAAGAATATGAGCGAGTGAAACTAGTGTGACCTCATGTTTTGCTTGTAATGCATGGCGGTATCTCGTAACCTTGCATTTCCGCGGTCTACATAGCGTAGGCCTGCAATTTTAGGTGGTGAAATTTAACTCAAGAATTTTTTGGGCAAAAAAATTTAAAAGTGAATGTATTCATTCGATGCATTTTAGCTCACTTCAATTCTTTATTCTTATATAATAATTGTTGTTTAGTCATACTCGCTCCAAAAGCATGTTGCAGTTGACCTGTACTTTCACATTATAGTACAAGTCACCAAGTTATCTGTGATGTCAACAGATGTTTGCGAGCCGACAATCATCCCATAATGTGAAAGACGACAGCAGTGTCATAAATGAAATCCCCAAATTGCTGATGACATGACGTTGTTGCTTAGTCCATGACAGCAAGCATGTAAAAAGCTTGATGATGGGTTTATGTGTTTTTGTATCCCCAGTGTTGGCCATTACAAATGTGAAATATGTAAACTGGAATTAGTAAAAATTTGATAAAAGGTAATTTAAAAGATACTAGAGTTGGTGTAATGAGAGAGTAAAAATGTCAGCTAATCAGGTGCCGCCCTTCTTAGGTGTGGTTGTGCCTACTGTGTTTCATTTTTATTTTTTGTTATAATGTGAGGTAGGCCTACAGTTTTACTAGGTAGGCCTTGTGCTGAATGAATGTTAGCTCTAAATTTGTATGTTTCATCGTTTTGACTTTTAGTTTTCTGGCATATTCTATTGAATCATTGTCGGTTGTAGGATGTTGTTTCCTAACCTAGAGGTCACCAAGCTTGATCCCCAAGGCAGTGGCAGTGGTGAACTATTCTTCAAAGGGATTGGGAAGAAAGGAGCGCCACCTCCAGGTTGGTAGTTTACTAACACAACCCAGGCATGGTCACATGACATGACGCATCCAACATCTTCATTGGATTGTGTAGTGTTGCCATGCCAACAGTGAAAGGGTGGCTCAGGGCTTACCGTCCTCAGTGTTGGACTGAACGAGCAGTATAACCACTCGACATAATGCGTTGTTATATATCGATAGATTTTAGCAGTTTTAATTGAGGATGATCACAGTGTATCTGATGTCATGTTTCTAGGTTAAGTTTCTGTACTGATAGTAGGCCCCATTGCACATGGTGTAAAAACAGATTGCTGTTGTAGAAAAATTTCATGCGAGTGTGTCTTTGAAATTCTCAATCAGATTCAAATGGCGAGTCATCGCGTTTGATTATAATGTTATGAGATGTATGATATGACTGGACTTCAGTGTCCATGAATTGTCACAGCAGCTAAGATAAGTGTTACTGGTGTAGACACACAACTGCCAGACAGGGTGAGCAGACGTCTGTATAGTGACTTTGTGCAATGAGTTACACATGTATTGCAGCTTGCAGACATTTGGCACAGTTATTAAATCTAACATGGCAACTTTCCCTTTCCTTGTGTGTACATTCGGACAAGCGCGTGTGACTTTGGTTTGTGCGTAAATGGTCAGTTGTTAGTTGTACATTACTGCATCTGATTGTTTCCAGTCTCTCACCAACCAGTGCCAGCCAAGCCTCCGTCATCTGTGATGCAGCCACACCATCTCCCTGATCATTCCTGCCAGCCACCACCATCCAAGCCCCCATCTGTGCTGCAACAGCAACTCATGGCTCCTCCACAGAATGTGCTCGCCTTTCAGCAGAGATTACAACAGCAGATGTCTCCCAACAAGCCCCCTCCATCATCATCACACACGGCGAAGTCTTCCCAGAGTAATCTCATCAAGAGTTTGTTGGCTAGTAAACTGTCCCACACTGCCACTGCTAGAGACCAGCCATCCACTGCAGCTCAGTGCACGAGCACACCGCCTAAGACCAACCAGGCACCATGCTCAGATAGGAACCCCTTGACTAATCCTCTGTTGGCACGAGGCCTTCCTGCTAGTGGGTTTGTTGAAACTCTCCAGCAGACCTTGAGCTTTACAGAGAGTAGTGTCAACAGAGGTGGTGGCAGCAGAAAGTCGCCAGCCTCGTCTCCGTCCAGGTCGTCGTCACCCAGGAGTGCTAAAGGGGCGTCGCCTCGCCGGTCCAGCTCGCCTCGTTCCCCACGCAGTTACCAGTTAGAGGTCTGCTCCCAGGTAGAGAGGGCCCAGGATGTTGTCCTTCATCACGAAGTGGTTGAGGAGGCTAAGATAGAACGTGTAGAAAACATCACTCATATACAGTCTGGGGCAGCACCACCATTTGTGCCCAGCGAGGACAATAGGCAGAATAAGATGTCACCAACGAAGAACGGAGAATCTCAACACAAGGGTCTGCTGAATGGCTTGCCAAATGGTGACCTGACAAATGGAGAGAGAGATTCTAGTGAAGTAAATGAAAACATCTCACTAAAAAAGCAAGAGTTAGTTGCCAAGATGACTGAGGCAGTCGATCTGAAGGAACATTGTTTGATGAATGGCCTTGTTAATCATCTGCCTAATGGTGACATAGACAGTATACTTAATGCTAGTGACAAATTAAGGACTAAGACTAAACTTAATGGAATTGGTCATGTTACTGAGAATGGTGCACTGCCTGAGGAATTGGAAACGCCAAAAGTGTTGTCTAGCAAGTTGGACATCTCGGGCGACAATATGACCAAAGGTGATTGTAATACAGGACATGTTGTTACTAAGGATGTCATGAGCCCTGTTGGCGATGCATTGAGAGGTGATAATGGTATTATAGCTAGTACAACAGATGAGAAAACTTGCTCTTTAGAAGAAGTGGCACATGGTAACAACGGTCCTATAACTAGTGCAGGTAATGACAACACTTGTGCTGTTGCCTGTTGTAAGAGTGATGACAATAGTCCTGAAGATGCTGTGAAAAGTGTTGCCATGTGTCCTACAGCAGATGCGTCTGGCGGTGACATGTGTCCTACAGNATGACTGAGGCAGTCGATCTGAAGGAACATTGTTTGATGAATGGCCTTGTTAATCATCTGCCTAATGGTGACATAGACAGTATACTTAATGCTAGTGACAAATTAAGGACTAAGACTAAACTTAATGGAATTGGTCATGTTACTGAGAATGGTGCACTGCCTGAGGAATTGGAAACGCCAAAAGTGTTGTCTAGCAAGTTGGACATCTCGGGCGACAATATGACCAAAGGTGATTGTAATACAGGACATGTTGTTACTAAGGATGTCATGAGCCCTGTTGGCAATGCATTGAGAGGTGATAATGGTATTATAGCTAGTACAACAGATGAGAAAACTTGCTCTTTAGAAGAAGTGGCACATGGTAACAACGGTCCTATAACTAGTGCAGGTAATGACAACACTTGTGCTGTTGCCTGTGGTAAGAGTGATGACAATAGTCCTGAAGATGCTGTGAAAAGTGTTGCCATGTGTCCTACAGCAGATGCGTCTGGCGGTGACATGTGTCCTACAGCAGATGTGTCTGGTGATGACAATAGTCGTAAAGATGCTACGCCGAGTGGTGACACGTGTCCTACAACAGATGTGTCTGATAATGACAATAGTCCTAAAGATGCTGTATCTAGTGATGGTGCAAGGCTTGACTGTCACCCTAACGTTAGTTCGATGAAGGGTGATTGTCAATCAGCTGATGTGACGAGTGGTGCCAACACTCACATAGGTAGTGCAACTAATGCGAAGAACATTAAAAATAGTCCTCTACCCAATGGCACAGAAAGTGACCTTCAGGCTACGATTCCAGTAGTCGAAACGAGCAGTGAAGGCATATCCTGTGAAAACATAGATGCAGTCACTGTAAATAATTTAATTGATAAGTCAGTAACTTCAGGTGCAAAAAGTGAGGTGAGAATGGATGTTGACCAGGATGATGGGCCCTCCTCTGCCCCTGAGGGGTCTGGTTCACAAGGCACTCCTGGTAGAGTTGATGTTCAGACAACGGAGCTGGCATCTCAGTCAGCTGATGGAGCAGGTAAATATGGTTGTTGGTTAGTCACTGTGAGTAATTTATATTATGAGTTAAAATTCTGATAAGAACTTGCTGACTACTTTTTAAGTGACTCTGGTACAGTCGAAACATTGGACAGCAGGTCTGGTTAATAACATTCACTCACTTAATATGACATTGCTTTTCACAAGTTCTAGGCCAATTGTTCTGTTTACGAGTTGATTGGTTACAGAAAACTGTGATTGCCACAAACATTTTAGAGAAATATCTTGTACGACTGTAGGGGAGGGTATGTTCATGAGTTTGATCTCGTGTCAAGATGAGGTGCTGTTCAAAATATTTACTGGCAGATTTTTTTGTGATTTTTTCTGTTTCTGAAAGGAGGAGATCTCTGGTTGCTAGGCATATTTGAATGGAAACCATGCTATGATTACTAATCTCTTAACAAAATCTTTATAAGATCTTTCTGGTTATGTTGTAGTTAAGCGACAGCATTCTGTGGATGAGACCAGTAAGCCAAAGAAGAAGAAGTCAAAGAAAACAGATTCCAGGCGTTCGTCGACGTCCAGTATAGCCAGTCTGGTCCTTGGAGATTATGTGTGCGATTGGGCAAACTGTAAAAAGTAGGTTGGGTTTATCGCTGAGGATGTCTATTATGTGTTGACCATTACTCTTTGTCTATGCTTGGTTTAGGCTGTTTTGGTTAAGGGTGCCAGTGGCATCTGGTCAGGACAACTAGTCAGACCAGTATTTTGTACTACAATTTAGCTGACCAAGAAGCATGTTCTATTTTGTGCGAAACACCACAAGTATAACCCTGGTATTGTGGACCAATTGTGCGCAAGCTGTGGGGAAACTTGAAGACATCCTGGCGTATTTTACCTGTGGCCATATTTATTTTTTAAAAATTCTTAGATTTGAATTATCGTCATCATTATTTAATTCATGGTCACGTGAATGTTGTCTTGGAAATGGTAAGATTGCCATGAATTTTGCAAAAAAAAAACCAGTGTTGATAATTCAAGTGCAACCGCAGTAAGAAAGAAATTGATTGTAAAACACAATGTGCGTTGTGATTCACCACAATGTGCATTGTGATTCAACTGACTTTGGCTGAGCATTCCCTATTTTACCTGTACTCACTTGAACATGCTTTTTAACCAATAATGTGAAACACGTTTTTTTATTATTGCTTTTATTGTCATTCTTCACAATTCTATAACTTGAGATTGATGTCAAAAAATGGAGGAATTAGTAAGTTGATGTCGTGGAATGCTCGAGTTACAAAATGGTGCAAACGTTTTTCTGAAATCCAAATTAATAAGCGTTCGATGTCCAAATTGGATTGTTTTTACTTGGTTGGCGTTATATATTAGTTGAGATATAGTGAAATCATACCTTTCCTGATATTTGATTGTTAATTGTTGCTTTTACAACTTTTATGCCCACTTTTCGTTGTAGGTCTTTTGACTCTGCCAGAGCCACCTTGGTGCACGTGTGTAAGACGCACTTAACAGGCGATGGGTTATGCTTATGGGAGAATTGTGACAAGCTGCACAGAAAGAAGTTATCACTGGTGACTCATATACAGGTACGATATCACACCTAGAACACACATCACTGCTGACTGGCTAAAATTTCACGTATGCCTGATGATGCATGCAGTTCACTGCGATGGATTTCAAGCGCCATTACATTGATGTAGTTATGGATGAATTGTGAAAAGCTCCTGTGGAATTGTCACTTGCGTTCTATGTGTGCAAGGGGATCAGCAAATAGTGTAATGATCAAATTTCTTCCGATTTTTTTTTGTTTACAACACGCGATTTCATTTTTTTCTGCATAGTGTATTTGAATTTGTGTTAGTCTCAATGAAAGTTAAATGTCAGTGTATTGAGCCATAGCATTCATAATCCCCTATTTTCTATAGGATCGCCACTGTACTGAACAGGCTCTGAAGGGAGCCGCGATGAGACGTCAGGTGATGTCCACACCTAACGGTACACCAGTGCCATCGCCAGCACCACCTCCCTCACCTGCTGCACCACCACCGGTGTACGCTAATGACGCCGCGTCACAGGCAATCAAACGCCTAGCTGTTCAACAACCATACCCAGAACTACTGGTCAGTAACAGTCAACTATGTTTCTGTAGCTGTAGTTAGCTTTTATTTTAGCTAGTTTAAACTTAAATTTTGCATGGTAGTTGTCATTTTATATCTGATAGTAGTTGGTCAGACGAGTTAGAAATACATCTTAAGTGCAGCGATGTGAATGTGAAGTGATGTGGAAGTTGCTAAATGTTTTTAAGAATGAGATTTGTGGTGAAAATTACTCATTGCAAATCACTGACCCATGTTCAGTAAATAATGTGGTGTCGTGCTGGAAATAACACAGTATAATGCAGGCTATGTAGGCCCGCAAGCTGTCATTAGTGTAAAGGTTGTCCATTTGCACAATTTTTGTGTTCATGTATGAATAGAACTGCGGCTTCGTTAGTGGAGGATATATGAAAAAACATCCGTCTTGAGTTGCTACTATACCTTGGTGCAGTTAATAGCTTACAAATACCTTTTAAGTCTGCTTAACTTGCATTTAAGTCGCACAAACGAGCGCATTTTTACATCTTCCATTTTCCTGTGATCAATCATGGTTTCATCTACGATCAAGAGAATTGGGAATTCCAAGTTGATGGTGCTGAAGGATTCTTAAATTTTTTGTGTCTGAGTTTCTATAATGCTCAGAGTTTGTATGGAAATGAAGCTTCATTTTCTAGTTACCTTGGTTATCCAACTAAGTGTCTGATTGTCTATACTAGTTTAGTGGGCTTCCTACTGGTGATTTAAACAAAACAACCGTGTGAAATACAAGACTTTTGTTGGTTGCTTATAGGAAGCCAAGGAAGGGCCAGTGACGAAACACATCCGCTTGACATCGTCGCTCATACTCAGGAATCTTGCCAGATATTCATCTCATGGTAGAACGTATGTATACATCACTCCATAGCTGAAATGACTATTTGTTTACTCTGCCTCTTGTTGATTTACGGGCATACTTAACTACATATTAAGATCGTTTGAATTGGTTCAAATATGTCAACTTTATTTTTCATTCCTTTTCTTTACAAATGTTCATGAAATCTCATGGTCACATGATTGCTATTTCATGGATAATTCCAAACAAGGTGTCTCAAAAATGTACTCACACTTCTAATGACTGTAACTCCATTATCTGTTGACTTAGGAACAATATTGAGGAGAGGATCTATAAACCAAAATCAATTCTTCCTTTCCTTGTGAACTTGGGTAGAAGATTACGTTCTACAATCCTAGTCGCTTGTGAGGTTCTGGTAGCATTGAACGATAAATTTTCGTTTTTCAAAACTGAGTTATTTGTTTGCCATGCCTGTGCCTACAGAGCATGCAAGTTGTAACCGTACAGTAGACCCAGGTGCAGTGTCTGATCCACGTGAACTGAGTTTGAGCTCCCAGTGTAGTGCTGAAGCGAGTACACTTTTCAGACATCTTCTACTTAGTGGAATAAAACCTTTATACAATATGGTAGCTAAACCTGGGCCCTAGGTCTTATCTTTGTACTCTAAATTAAACTGGAAATTATTTTTGGCATGTTCCATTCTACTTTTGTGTGACCTTATGATGTTAAGTGCGTATCGTTCTGTGGTCAAATACATTGATTATGGTTTATTTGGATCGCTGTCTGAGCCTAGTTTGCATTTGATGATCCCCAAAATCTTGACTTTTTAGTCGGATTCTCAAAGTTTCACTCAACTTCAGCTCAAACCTAAGGGTTTTCAAGGGCAAACTTTGAAGTGAGAACTCATCTGCGTAAGCCATAATGAACTTGAGCATAGAGTAATAGACACTTATCTTGAGGTTGTACAAAAGTAGTGTGGAAAATGTCAAAAATAATTTTTAGTTTCATTTTCAGTACAAAAATTGGACTGTGCGCTCCATCTGGTTATGTCTGATCAGCTTGTACATCAGCCTGGTGTCTATTGCAGGATTATAAAGAAACACGAGCACTTGCTAGCCTACATAGCCATGAGTGCCGTGGAGTCATCAGCAGCCATTAGCAACTGTTTGTGGGAAATTATCAACAACCATTAGTATACATCACACAATGAGGGGAGATGACAAGTCTCAACTTGTGAGGACGTGTTCTGCTTGGAAGGTCGTTGTGTGATCTTGTCCAACATTGTCATAATACCAAGTTGGCTTCAGTGAACGCTCTCCTGCAACTGTTGGCAAGCTACAAAAACTAATACATTTAGTCTGGAATTTTCAATTGGTATAACAATGTCATTAGTTGTTAAAAATACACAATGCATTAAGACCTGTATTTGGTTTTTAATTTCATGTTGCACTCATGTGATTTAAATGGAGATTAAATTTGCAAACGGCATTCAATGCATGTCTACAAAAATTGATTTCACTTTCCTAAGGATAGATTATTTTATTGTCAAATATTACAGCATTGACCCAGAAGTGGTCAGTGTGAAAGGCATTTTTTCCATGATTGATAGTATTGTGGTGCATGCCTAAGGCATAGTGTAGGACCTGTCTTAGATAATAGTTTACAAGGACAGGGCTTGTGGTTCTGGTAATTGGGTGTGTCAGCTGGAACCTATCAAGGTGTAAATATTTGATAGCATTTATTTTAAGTGTGACTGGTAGAAGACTTAGTTTTCTGTGAGTGTTGATCCATCCGTCATGCCAAGCTCGTCTCTGCATTTCTCAGCTTTAGCTGGATGATGGTAAATGCAATATGAGCTGAAGGAAATGATGAGCCGTGTTTTAGATTCTTGTAGTTGACCATTTGATGTGTGATCTCTGAAGTATTGCTTCCCTAGCTGGTAGACACAAGTGTATTGTTAATTTATTTGTCTTATGTTTAATGATATTTATTTAAAGTGAAATTATTGAGCCCCCAAGGAGAAGATTGTCGCCTGTTAGTGTTTAGACAACAACGTATTAAATGCACATGGGTTACTGTTGTGCACTCTGTACAATTATGTCATGTAGAATACTTTTTACACTGATGTTTTGGTGTTTGATATTTGAAATGAAATGCTGCTACATCTGACGTCATTCCAGTTACAATGAAAATTTGCTTATTTTTGCATCGTGTCAATGTGTGTGACTTCCTACATAGCTTATGGTAAGGACAAGTGTTTAGATGGTTTCATACTTAGTTTGTAAATTTACCTAGTTGTACAATATATTGAACAGTAAATTTTGAAGAATAAATATTCTTGATTTTCATTTCTGAGAATGGTTTTGTTTTTGAACTTTTCGGCTAATTGGGTGGTCAGTGTTTATACACCTGAAAACATCAACCACCTGATCCCTTCACTATTTTAAACTATGAGGTTAATTAAGGTGGGGAGGAGAAAGATACCTTAGTGAATAAGCCATTTTAAAATTGTGAGATGTTAAAAATAGTTACCATGGTAAGCAGTAAAGAATATAGATATATATCTCAAAAGGACAACACTTCCATCACTGCTCTTGTTCACAGATTGGTTTTACAAAACAATAAATGTTCTAAAACGTTATCAACTAACCAAGCACAATTGAAAGCATCTACCAAAATGGTGTATGGCAATTATATTTTTAAAACTGCCTGTCACTGAGCTTTACCAAAACGTGTGATTTCTTGTAGGTGTCTAGGCTTTATCAGTGTTCAATAAAGTCTATCCCTGCATTTCTCATTTGAAGGTTATTAACGCCAATTGGTTTGCTGAGTTCATCTCGAGGTTGCCAGTGTGGATCGCCATTTTACGCAATCCTTCGAATCGCAGAACTAGTCCACATTGTAGTCAGTCTGAACGTGATTGAAGCTGCGGTAGTGGTGCTGAGACATGCTTTTTAATAATTGCACCACACGGGCATTTTGAGACCTTAGGTTGGGATAACCATAGAAGACACCTTACATATGGCATAGCATTCTTTGGAAAATAAATACTACGAAAAGGATTAACCTTTCTTTAAAACTGATGCTTGGATACTTTTAATCCTCTCTTGCTTTTATCGTTTCATGAACTTCAGAATTCATGTAGATAAGCGCCTTGTCATACAAAACTCCTCAGAACGTGCATGCCCGGCTGTTTGAAAACTAACTGATGAAACTGATTGACACTACAACGGACGGAAAACTGCTGCTTAGTCCAAAATTATGGCTCAAAAGCGACATCCCCCACAGGGTTTTTAATCATGAGATTGTTCCACGCTCAGCAGTCATTTCTTACTCGGTGTTGCCCCGTTTTTCATTGAGATCGTTCGGAGCGCTACCTTGGTATGTAAGGCTTTTATTGCTTCTACCTGTAAGGCAAGCTGACACCAGCCGCCGACCAGCTACGCCCCCAAGCCACATAAGTTGCTGAGAACGTTCTATGAAAATTCGTTACAAATTTCTGCAAAAATTGACTTAATCGGACAGTGGTATATTGTAACTACTGGCACGTCACAATTAAACACGTCACTCTCGATCCAACTGACACAGAAAATAGACATGAATTCACCAATTCAACTCCGCTATTTTGATGAGGAGCGCGGTGATTTCGTCGTTGTTCCCGAGTTCAGTGAAGTCAAGAGAACACTGAAAGCTAAGGAAAAATCCGTTAAACGGGTTGAAGAGTAGGTTTTTTTTATTTTAGATTCACTTATAACAATACAATAATGATCTCAGGCAAATTGTGCTTCGGAAATGCACCCTATGACTGAAAAAGGAACACAGGTTACTTAGTTAGTTAACTGAGTATAAGTTATGTGGCCGAAGAGCAAAGTTGTTACGCAGAAGCAGTTTAATGGGTTTACCGTTTAACGCTTTGAATCGTTTATTGCTTAGAATAACAAAATTGGCTTGTGCTGTGAGTTTGGGATTCTGGGCTGGTATGCGCAGGAGCACGACAACAACGACCCTGCGGTGTTTATGCATTTTAAAGCGCTGTTACATTCGTGCATTGTTTTATCTTGCTCCTTACTCAATATAGAAGTGGTAACCTGGCTAGGAAAGAATTAGCAGTTCATAAGTTCTTCAGACCTAGGTCAAGGCATGACAATTGGAACTTTTGGTGTGAAGAGAATAACAAACTCAGCTACTTCTTTCGGCGCCCTGAAATCAGGAACAATTTGTGGAGACCAGTTTCCTGACGGCAAGTGGCCTGGATCACAACTGTTTTGACAGAAAGCACGGATTTAATGTCGCTTTAAGAAAAATAATAATTTTTCGGCTCTTGTGTTTTGTTAGGATCAGCGAGTGGTGTGAGCAATGGACGAGGAGACAGGGCATTCTTTTCTTCAACATGGACCGACTTGTTCAGCAACATTTGCAGCGCATGCGCCAGTCATATAAGACGAAGCAGACAGCTATTTGTAAGACCAGTTGAGCATCTTATTGCCTACACTCGCGTGCAAAAAGCTGTCTGTATGTCAAGCATGTTTACTTGTCTTGGGATACTCTCACAACTTTAAGCGAACTCAGTGTTTTAAAGAAAATGTGTCTACATTCAAAAAAATCACGTTAGTCGAATTAAAAGAATTTCTAGTTTTAGGGAAATAAAGACTTATAACAAGCGCTACAATGCGAAAAATCAACTTGAAGCAGGCTTTTGAAGATACATATGGTCTTCAAATTTATAGTTACGTTTAAGGTAAAAATACAGACTGTTTGGCGCCGTATTTCAAGGTTTTTGAACAAGAGTTAAATCGGATTCACCAACAATTTGAATATTTGCAAGCCGTCTTCAACCAAAGAATCAACGAGATTTACAAGTAAGTTTAGGAAATTTCCGACTTTACTTATCTAGTCTTTGGTTCATAACGTTTTATATTGGTTTGTGTTATTTCGACTGAAAATACCCAGAATCATGTTTGTTTCGTGATTGCAAGTTAAAGTGCTCTACAAGTATGGCTGCACTTATGAGCTGTTATCTGTTGTGTATTGACAGAGGGCGAGTTGATCTTATCAAAAGGAAGTCGGTTTTAATGGCAGAGCCATTGAAAGCTCGAAAAGAACTGAACAGAAATGTGACAGCCATTTACAAATTTGCAACGGTAACTTGCATAACATTATATTTTATTCGTCTTTATTGTAATTTCTGTTCAAATGTAATAAAAAGCAAAGAGTTTTTGTTGAATTTTACACAGTGATTTTTTTAGAAAGAAAAGAGATTAACATATAAGATGGGCGGTGACCCGCCATAAAATAGGACCGCGATAGTTTACTACGGGCAAGTTTCATCAAGAATTGTGACAAAACAAAAAGGTCACTTGTTGCATATTGCAGCTTCCATTAGCAGCATCTAATTTTTTTCCAGAACATTTGTGATATCAACTCCAAAATGGAAAGCGCTATTGAAACTTCAGTGAAAAGTGATGGATCGAGAACACAGATATTTCAATCAACGTCCGCCCATGAAAAACGTCGCTGCAGGCACTTGGCCAGTAGTACTCAACAGGCTTGTCGGGTTTTCTCCGAGGTGATCATGCTCTTGTGCGTATTGTGAGATACCGATTAACTACACACCAGGCTCATAGTGACGCACCGCCGCTGCGGGATTCATGTGCAAATTTTTGCCCGGGCCACTTTCTCAATTTAACGTTCAGTCATGCGGTAATATTAGGTCTGTTAATTCGTTCTTGCGAAACGCTCTCTTAATGTCGTGAAGAATTTCACTTTGGTTCACATCATCTTCATAAGCATTCCTTCTCCTGATGGTCACGAATAGACCTACCTCATCAAGATCTCAGTAGAACCACTCTCACAATTTATTCGACCCACGTATTACCCACTCTTCATAGATTAGGCTTAATGAGATTTTTTTAATTTGGATATCAAATTTTCTCAGTTTCTCCTAGGAAAATTTTAAGATAGAAACATTTCTCCATCCCTAGTAGGCTACGACACTCTTATGTTCTATTTACACAGACTTTTACCAACAGTGTACAGGAAATTGAAGCTGCAGCTTTTCGTCAAGCAGATAATATCAAGCACATTTTAGCCATCAACTGGCCAGAGCAACAGTAAGTTTTCAACGAGTTTCACTTCATTCAAAAATCATGTCTCACTGGGACACAAATTCTTATTTCTAGCTCATTCGAAACATAGGCAAACAATTACAAGGTGTAAATCGTGCTGATCGTTAGCACGAAACAAAATGATTTGTCATTCTTTTTATGATGCGTGGTGGGAAATTTGCAAGACTTCATACTAGGACATAGGCGGAATATTTTTTTTTTTGGGGG